>CAJVRN010000126.1:11527500-11582500 GCA_911728415.1 Lagocephalus sceleratus
TGGCGGACGAGCTCCCAGGAATCTGGGAACGCTCAGATCTTCCTGTCTCTGCCTTCCTCGGCTCCGCGCGTCCTCGGCTCCCCCCTCGCCCGCCCGTCCTCCGGGCTTCGAAATCTGGGGCTCCTCTCATCTCTCGTTCTTCCGCCCTTTCGACGGGGCGACGCCGCGAACGCCCGCTGGGGGCTCTGACGGCGCCCCCTGCGGCCCGCGGCGGTACTGCAGCACCGACAGGCGAAACGTCTGCTTTCACGCGTCGCTGCTTGAAACGTCTGACGTTGTGTGTGTGTGTGTGTGTGTGTGTGTGCGTGCGTGTGTGTGGTGTGCATGTGTGTGTGTGTGGTGTGCATGTGTGTGGTGTGCATGTGTGTGTTGCCGTGGTAACGGTGAGGTTCCCGTTAAGCGATATCGGCGAAGTGAAGTTCACAACAACCTTCACGAGGCGGATCCTTCCCGCCCCAGACGCGCCCACCTCCAGCTACAGCTCGGTTCTCGACCCCCCGAGGGCACTCGCTTCACGTCCGTCTTCGTCGTCTGGGTCGGCGAAAGACGGGCGAAGCTTCGTCCCGCGGGCCCGTCGAGGCCTCCGGAGCCTCGGGGGAGGAGGGGGGAGAGGGGGTATCCCTCGCCTCTCGGTGGCCCCCCAGCTGTTGGTCGGGCCTCGGATCGGGCCGACCCCGGCGCCAAAGCCGCGTCGGCGATGTTCTGGCCTGGAAACCCGCCAGCGCTCGCTCAGCGCGGCGGCGGATCAAAACCCGTAAATCCCCTCAGAGCTGACAGCTTGGGGATTTTGCCGCCCATATTATCGTTATTACGCGCGCGTCCAGGACCCACCACCCGCCGGGCTCCCTTCGCCCCCCCCCGCCGCCCCCCCCCGTCACGTCCCCCCGTCGTCGGCTCCTGGGGAGGGGGGGGGGGCGTGGGGGGGGAGAGGGGGGTCGGTGGAGGAGGCCCTTTGACCCTTGGGGTCAGAGGGGTCAGAGGGGTCGGGGGACCTCCCGGGATTCCTCGTCGGGGTCCGCGCTCCGAATCCTGCCACCACACCTCAGAGGATCACGTGAGGGATTACGTCTGTGGCGGGACGTCGCCCTGGGGGGGGTTGGGGGTGGGGGGGTTATAGAGGATGGAAAGTGTGCCCGCGCACGCGGACGGGGTCCGCGGACGCGCGGACGGGAGGCATTACCGCAGATCCGTCCTCTTAAATCCGAGCGGCTCCAGACGAGCCGAGCAGAACCGCCGTCCTCTGCACGCGCGGCGGGACGGGGGCGCACGCGCACGCACGCACGCACGCACGCGCCGACCCAAATTAATTTAGTAGCGCAATTATCCGAAAAAAAAAGCCCCCCGAGGTGTTAAATTAATGAAGAGGAGGGGGCGAGGGGCGTCCGATACGACAGATGTTGGAAAAGTGTGTGTGAGCGCGGGAGGAGGAAGAGGAGGAGGAGGAAGAGGAGGAGAGGGGGAGGAAGAGGAGGAGAGGAAGGGGAGGAGAGGGGGAGGAGGAGGAGGAGGTAAAGTGTCCCGCGCAGAGATGAAGACGGACGCAGGAGACGTGGAAGCGACGCGTCGGTGCGCGGAGGCTCCAGCCGGTGAGTTTGTGGCTGAGGCTGCTGGTGTGTGTGTGTGTGTGTGTGTGTGTGTGTGTGTGGGGGGGGTCTTCTGCAGGGTCCCCCCCACTTTACCCCCCCGGGTCTGAGCGGCTGTTTTTAGCACGGGGGGGGGTCTTCGGGAGGCTGCGGGGCTTCACAAACTTGAGCAGGAGGCTGCGGGATGAAGACGGGACCGCGGTTCCGTCGGGGGGATGGTTCGACTGTGGGTCCAGTATCGGCCCAGTATCGGTCCAGTATCGGTCCAGTATCGGTCCAGTATCGGCCCAGTATCGGTGTTGGTCGCTTCTCGGCCGTCCTCAAACACTGACCCATTTCCGCCGGCTAATCTTCGCTGACATATTTGCCTCGTTGGTGCGTGAGCCTTTTTTAATGCTGTTGTCTGCGCGGCTTTAATCCTCCGGAGAGTTTGTTCCATAAACCTTAAAATAAATAATTAAATAATAAAAAAAAAGGGCCGCGGACTGTTTTTGACGGCAGCCTCGTTTCCCCTGCGCGTGCGTGCGTGCGCGCGCGCGAGAGAGAATCAGAGCGAACTAGAAAAACTTCTGCTCCTGGGTTCGGTCCCCTCAGCTGCAGGCGGACTCGAACCCGCGGCACCTCCTCCTCCCTGTGCTGCTCTCACCGTAATTGGGACGCGCGCTCACGCACGCGCGCGTCCTCGTGAGGAGGAGCGGATCGTCGTGAAGAGAGAAGAAGCGCGGATTTGACGCCTGGGACTCTGCGATTTAATCAGAGGCCATTTTATGGTCCGGCTCGTTGTTGGGGGATGTAGCGGGGCTCCAGGCTTCTCCAGGCTGCTCCAGGCTTCTCCAGGCTGCTCCAAGAGCTTCTCCAGGAGCTTCTCCAGGCTTCTCCAGGCTGCTCCAGGAGCTTCACCAAGCTTCTCCAGGAGCTTTACCAGGCTTCTCCAGGCTGCCAGGAGCTTTACCAGGCTTCTCCAGGCTGCTCCAGACTTCTCCAGGCTGCTCCAGACTTTCCCAGGCTGCTCCAGGAGCTGCTCCAGGCTTTCCCAGGCTGCTGCAGGCCTCAGGTGAACCAGGAAAGCCTCCTCCGGGTCACCTGTTCTTCCCGCTGCGTTTTTGCGCTTTTACGCGTTCAGACGGCCGTCGTCCACTAGAGGGCGCCACCAGAGCCCCCCCAAGAGCCGCCCCCCCCGGCCTTGCCTCGTCCACTTCCAGTTTGATGACCTTCCCGGAAAAAAAGGCGCATTTCCCGATGACTCCTGCCTCAAGGAAGCAGGCAGGGATTCTGCGAAAGAGCCCAAATCGGTTAAACCCCCCCCCCCCCCTCGTCCCGGATAATGATGGACGATGTTTAATAACGGACCTCCTCCCTGTGCCTCAGAGCTTCCCGGGCCAATCGTTCCTGGTTTTCCCGACCCTGGGGGGGCCCGCGGCGGCATGAGAACGTGGCTCCTGAGCAGGGGGAGGTCTTTAAGAGGCGTCTCCTCTCACTCTTTGGGATTAATTAAACAGAATCCGCCCGCCTCGTCAAACGCGGAGCCCCTTTGATTCCCGTCCAGCTGCAGCATTCCCGGCCTGGGCCGGGAATAACGCATCGGCAGGAGTTTTCAGAGTCCCGGTAATCTGAGATTACAGCGGGTTTCAGGCCCCCTGCTGGGCCCCCGGCCCTTCAGACGAGGGTCCGGAGGTGGATTCCACACTTGGAGCAAACTCCAAAGCGGAATCCGTGACCACGCGGTTCCTTTTTTGTCTTCCCGGGGATGAGTAGGAATACGGGATGCTGACTAGACGGGGGGGGGGGCACCGACACCGTTGAGGAAGGTTCGCCCGAGGCGGGTGTCAGGAGCGGCCTCTTTATCTCCCCGTCAGACGTTCCCTTTCATGCTGCCTTCCTCTCCGGAGACGCGTCCTCTCTGGTCTGACTCATCCGCCGCCGGTATCCGGGTCTGGCTCCCGTCTGAATCCCGTCTGCGCGCGAACTTTTAATCAATTATTTTGCCTCATGAATTATGGAAGCTTTACGTAACCCCCCTCACACACACACACACACACACACACACACACACGTCTCCACGTGTGTGAAGAGCGACTCCGTCTGAGGGAAACACTTCCGACGTCCACCGTCTCCTTCGGACGTTAATTCGTCCATTTTAATCGGGAAGCGCCTTGCCGTGCGTCGCCATGCCGACACCTAAAGCCTCATCTCATCACAGCGGGATCAGGCGTCAGACAGCCTCGGCCGCCGTGATCGGAGGTCCGGAGATCCTCCGGGAGCGTCCGGAAGTGAAGGCTCAGGTGTGATGGGAGAAGGTCCGACCGCCACCTTCCTGCCACTCCGGCCGTTGGGAATGTTTTCCCGGACGTTCCATCGTTCCCTTCACGGGTTAGACGGAACGGTGGCGGTGATGTCAGACTCTGAACCAGGAATTTTTAGAGATTCCGGGTGGGGGGGGGGTGAAGTCGGCTGGGGGCGAAGGCCGTTCCCGTTCAACGACTTCTTAACCGAATATTCAACAACAACGTCCAAATGTGGAGGCTTTGGAACGGGGGTGTTGGGGGGCACCTCCAGCTCCATCTACATTCTCACCTGCCCCCCCCCCGGCGACCTGAGCCCCCCCGGCCTTGACCTCCACCCGTCACGCGGCTCCGAGCGCAGGCGACCTCGTTTGTCGCGATAATTCCCCCGCCTCGCTCATTCGTGCTATTATTAATATTGCAGACTGCGGCTGAACCGACCCCCCCCCACCCCCATCGCCTCAGGATGGGGGGGGACCGCTGTGTGCGTGACGCAGGACACGCCCCCCCCGACCCACTTTGGCCGTAGTTACAGGGGGCGAACACCGGAGGCGCTCCGCCCGTCCGTCGTCTCGATACCCCGCCGCCAGATTTTCTCGCAGAATCCCGGAAAACGTTTCCGAACGCCGAAGAGAATCAATCCCAGGTTTCCCCAGATGAACTTAATCCCCCCCTCCCCTTCCCTGCACACACACTCACACACACACACACACACACACACACACACACACACACACACACACACACACACACACACACACACACACACACACGCACACGCACACACACACACGTGCTTCCTCATCCCTATCCTCCTCCTTTAGGATACGTTATTTCAAACGCCTCCCCGACCGCGGCGCCGTCTGAAAAAAGAAACGATGTTACGCAACGCGGGCCGGAATGTTGGTATTCTCGCAAACTGGATTAGGAAGCAGCAGATGCTGGAATTCCGAACCGAATTAAGGCTGTACGGGATTAAGAGCAGCCCCTCGTGGTCGTCGCGGGTCGACCGGGGGCCGGAGCCTTCGTCGATAACTTCAGCGAACGCTCCCGAAGGCTAACTTTATCTCTGTTGCTCTTGGGAGTGGGAGGAGCCAGGACGTTTAATCTGAAATATCCACTCCTCTTGGAACATCGACCCCCCCCCCACCCCACCCCCCCACAAGAGCTGAGGTGCAGTTCCCCCGCCCGCCGCCAGGGGCGCCTGACAGACGGGGCCAGTCTCCGGGGCTCAGGGTGTACTTTTGTGTCTGTAACAGAATCCGGTGTGAACCCTCCTGGGGGGGTCCGCCCCCCCCGCCCCCCCCCCGGTGATCCCTGCGCTGGTATTGTGCTCCAGCCGCTTTAATTGGGGGAATTGAGCCAGCGTCTTTTCTCTGCGGCGGCGGCGGGCCTGAAATAGCGCTCTGGCGGGGGCGTCGCGGACTCGGGCGGGATCGGATTGTGCGGCCTGCGTCAGGAGGGCCGGTCGTCACGGCGACCTGGAGGAGAGGAGGCTGTTGCCCCCCCCCCAGGTCGTCGCCCCCCCCCCCTCCTCTGGCTGGTGAGATCTGCTGAAGTGCCTCTTCACCAGTTTAAAACACTCTTGTCCCCCCCTCTTGTCCCCCCCTCTTGTCCCCCCCCTTGGATGAGACACAGTAAAGTGCCCTCAGACGTGCCCCCCCCCCCTTTACTGAGGGTACGAGGCGGCGGGGGGCCCCCCCCCGAGGTGTCAGCAGATTTTAATAAAGTAATCTTTTCCTTGACAACGTGACCGTGGCGACAGCCGGGGGGGGGGCGAGGGGGGGACGAGGGGGGGTGAGATGAAGTCCTAATTTTAACTGGTGATGGCAGCCGTCCACAGACTGGGGGGGGGGGGGGGCGATAAGTTCCCCGGCTCAGGGCGCTGATGAGGTGGGTCGTCCCGCGGAGACAGCTGCTGGGACGGGTCGCCTTCGGGGACGCGCTCGGACCCGCGCAGGCCGGGCTGACCCCGCCCCCCCCCCCCCCCCCCCATGGTAGAGAGGTCACGACGCTGCGCCGTGTTCAAAGCTTTAATCTGATGATTGGGGTCAGCCAGCTGTGGTCCTGGGGTCGTGACCTTTGCCTGTGAGAGGAGAGGGGGCGTGGCCCCGATGGGGGCGGGGCTTCTCGTGTATCGAACCATCATCATATAAACAGCAGCAGGAACAGCGAACCTGGGGGGTTCACGGGGGGGGGTCCACATCTGGACGAGGAGAACTGCAGCGGGGAGGACCCTCTCTGATGATGGTGCAGGAGGAACTGGCTTGACTGGAGCTACTGGAGTTAGTCTCATCGGTGTGGGTCTGACTGGTGCAGGAGGTGCTGGTCTGACTGGTGCTGGTCTGACTGGTGCTGGTCTGACTAGTGCTGGTCTGACTGGTGCAGGAGGTGCTGGTCTGACTGGTGCTGGTCTGACTGGTGCTGGTCTGACTAGTGCTGGTCTGACTGGTGCAGGAGGTGCTGGTCTGACTGGTGCTGGTCTGACTGGTGCTGGTCTTACTGGTGCAGGAGGTGCTGGTCTGACTGGTGCAGGAGGTGCTGGTCTGACTGGTGCTGGTCTGACTGGTGCAGGAGGTGCTGGTCTGACTGGTGCTGGTCTTACTGGTGCAGGAGGTGCTGATCTTACTGGTGCAGGAGGTGCTGGTCTGACTGGTCCTGGTCTGACTGGTGCTGGTCTTACTGGTGCAGGAGGTGCTGGTCTGACTGGTCCTGGTCTGACTGGTGCTGGTCTTACTGGTGCAGGAGGTGCTGGTCTGACTGGTCCTGGTCTGACTGGTGCAGGAGGTGCTGGTCTGACTGGTGCTGGTCTGACTGGTGCTGGTCTGACTGGTGTTGGTGTGACTGGTGCTGGTCTGACTGGTGGAGGAGGTGCTGGTCTGACTGGTGCAGGAGGTGCTGGTCTGACTGGTGCTGGTCTTACTGGTGCGGGAGGGGACAGATGCATCATTCATCTCACACCAGTTTAAACAGAATGATTCAACGTCACGTTCAACTGTTTGTTTACTACAATGAACGTTAGAACAGACTCATTTTGACAAAACACACAAAGTTCTTTTCATCTGAACATCATCATGTTTCCTGTACTTCAGACCCCCCCCCCCCTCCCCCCCTCCCCCTCTCTCCCCCTCTCTCCCCCTGAAGCTGGTCTCATACAGGGAACAGACTAAATATTGCAGACCCTCAGTAGAATTCCTCTTGCCCCCCCCGTCGCTCCTCGCTCCTCCCACCCAGCCGCTCCGCCCCGACCCCCCACCCCCCCCCCCCACACGGGCGCCGTCTCTCCGTAGCGGAGCGGCTTTAATTCGAGCCTCAACCCTCCAAATAAATGATTCACGGCGGCAGAAGCGGCGCCCAGGAAGTTTGAAAGCTGTTTGTTAATTCATTTGGGCGGCTGCTGCCTTCGCTCGCCCCGCGACTCCCCCCCCCTCTCTCTCTCCCCCCCCCTCTCTCCCCCCCAGGCTCGTCCTAACGGCGTGAAGGGACAGAACTGCGGCGTGCGCCCATCGTGACTCCCTCTGGTTATGAGAATCGGCACCCCGACACTGAAACGGTACGTCTGCCTCTCCGGCGCCGTCGGGCCCGGTTCTGACCTCCACCCCCCCCCCCCCCCCCCTCTGTGTGCGTCCTCCAGGCCGGGGGTAAGATGTTCGTGGAGTCGGTGGTCCGGTGGCTGGTCTGGAGCGTGCTGCTCCAGTTCGGGCTCTGCGTGTCCGCGGGGAGCTGCCCGCCGCGCTGCGCCTGCCGGCCCGACGCCCGCGAGGTGATCTGCTCGGGGAGGCACCTCGCCGCCGTCCCCGACGGTTTCCCCGGCGACGCCAGGCGCCTGGACCTGTCCCAGAACAAGATCAAGACGGTGGCGCGGCGCCAGTTCCTGGGCCTCCCGCAGCTCCAGGACCTGGACCTGAGCGACAACCTGATCACCATGATGGAGGTGGAGGCCTTCCAGGGCCTCCAGAACCTCCGGACGCTGCGCATCAAGAACAACCGGCTCAAGATCATCCCGGTGGGCGTGTTCTCGGGGCTGCCCGGCCTGCGCTACCTGGACCTGAGCCAGAACGAGATCCTGGTGTTCCTGGACTACACCTTCAGGGAGCTGCCCGGCCTGCAGCGGCTGGAGGCGGAGGAGAACGACCTGGTCTTCATCTCAGCGCGCCTTCTCGGGCCTGCACGGCCTGCAGGAGCTCAACCTGGACCGCAGCAACCTGACGGCGGTGCCCAGCGAGGCGCTGTCGCAGCTCCAGAGCCTGACCCGCCTGCGCATGCTGCGCCTCACCATCTCCGCGCTGCCCAACAACGCCTTCCGGCGCCTGCACCGCCTGCGCGAGCTGCGCATCGTCAACTGGCCCTCGCTGGACACGGTGGCGAGCAACAGCCTGATCGGCCTCAACCTGACCTCGCTGGTGGTCAGCGGCTGCAACCTGAGCGCCGTGCCTACGCGGCGCTGCGCCACCTGGTCTACCTGCGCGTGCTGGACCTGTCCTACAACCCCATCGCCGTGGTCCAGGGCAACGTGCTGGGGGACCTGCTGCGGCTGCAGGAGCTGCACCTGGCCGGGGGGGGCCTGCTGCGGATAGAGCCGGGCGCCTTCCGGGGCCTGTCCTACTTCCGCACGCTCAACGTGACGTCCAACCGGCTGACCACGCTGGAGGAGAGCGCCTTCCACTCGGTGGGGAACCTGCAGGTGCTGCGCCTGGACGGGAACCCCCTGGCCTGCGACTGCCGCCTCCTGTGGGTGGTGCGGCGCCGGCTGCGGCTGAACTTCGACGGGCGCCAGCCCACCTGCTCGTCGCCCGACGCGGTGAGGCAGCGGGAGTTCAGGGACTTCTCGGAGAAGGAGCTGCCCCGCCTCTTCACCTGCCGCCCCGCCCGCATCCTGGACCGCCGGCCCCAGGAGGCGCGGGTGGAGGAGGGCACCACCGTGCTCTTCTCCTGCAAGGCCGACGGCGACCCCCACCCCTCCATCGCCTGGACCTCCTCGCGCAGGAGCGCGCTCTCCCCCACCGGCCGCATCAGGGTCCTGCCCAACGGGACCCTGGAGGTCCGCTTCGCCCAGGTCCAGGACAGCGGCGCCTACCACTGCCTGGCGGGCAACGCCGCCGGGAACGACAGCCTGACGGTGGGCCTGTACGTGAAGGGGGTCCCCCGCAACCACACCGTCTCCTTCTTCTCCGACGAGGGCTGGACGGAGCCGCCGAGCGCACAGGCCGCCAACTCCTCCGCCCAGGTGGCGAGGCCGTACCCGTTCGACGCCAAGACGCTGGTCATCGCCACCACCATGGGCTTCCTGTCCTTCCTCAGCTCCGTGGCCATCTGCTTCGTCTTCATGTTCTTCTGGAGCCAGAGCAAGGGCCAGATCAAGCACACCGCCACCATCGACTTTGTGCCGCGCTCGTCCATGGGGGGCGGGGGAGGGGACGGCGGCGAGGGGGGGCGCTTCACCATGAAGCTGATTTAGGAAGGCGCGAGGGGCCCCGAGAGAGGGGGGGCCTCGAGGGGGGGGGGGGGTCACTGGACCCCTCCGAGTTCGTTTGTCACCTTTTCTTTTTTTTTTAACGAGTCATTTTCGCCGGTCGGGGACGCGCAGGCGTTTCAGGTGCTTGCTCCACGTTTGCGCTCCAGCTCCACGACCTCACTTGCCAACTTGAGCCAAGTTGACCTTCGACCTGTTGACCCTCCCGTCGCTATTTGTGCTCGGCCGCAGGGGATCACAGCGATCACACCGCTAACTCAGCGCGACGACGCAGCTTTAACAACACCGAGCTTTTGATACGACGTAACGTTAGGGCTGGGCGATGAAACCACCACCACGCGTGCTGCGATATCGTTAAAACGAGCTCGACGAACCTTCGATTACCGTTGCTTTCCGCTTCCACCTACGTTGTTTGCGCGAACAAAGGCCCTCGGGGGGGGACGAGTCAGCCGGTCGCCGATTGGCCGGAGCGACCCGCCAGCAGCCAATCGGGTCGCAGCAACGTTGTCGGAGGAAAACATCGAAGACTCCCCACCGCCACCTACCGGCCGGGCGGCGCCACTGCAGCGCATCGGTGGCCTGCACCGGGAATTTAGGCCCTAAAATGATCGCTAATTATCCACGTAAAACGCTGATATCGCCCAGCCCTAACATAGATGTAGTAGTGATAGATTTAGACTCCCGGGGTTAGACTCCGGGGACGTGGTGACGTTTGTGAGCGTACATTAATCTACAAGAATGTATCCTTTCAGATTTCAGGTCCAAAGCGGAACGTCGACTTTGTTTTTTTTGTTTGGTTTTTTTTTAAATGCAACAACGGTGTTGGGGTTACGTTAGAAGATGCCGTGTTGTTCTTTTATATCTCCGGTTTTGCTTTTCTTCTTAATCAAGATGAACTGTCGAAGACGACGTGCCTGGGTACCGTTCTCACCGCTGACTGAGAGAATGATCACCTCATCCCGTCCTGTACATATTTAGGTCAAGGGCACCCGTGTGCGCTGGCTTTATTCTCTCATTTTATCTAGTTTGTGGGGATTAGTGTCGCTTTTGTAGTTTTTCTGGCTGTGTAGACGCTCCAAGCACAAAGCCGAGCTTTATTATTTCACCAAAAAAGACGAGGACACGACTTAGAAGCATGTTTGTTTATTTGTAAATGACTTTTTTTTTTTTTAATTTTCACTGTAATAAACGCCTGTACCGAAGCCGCGAGTGTGGGTGGAGTCATTTCAGTCACGTTGGAGCCGTTCCCGAAGAGCGAGGAGACAGACGGACGCACCAGTCATCTTACAGATGATCTCTTGGCACCGGGGCGGGGGTCCGTTTTTAAAAACTTGGCATGAGAAAGACACATTTTCTTACGTAACCAAAGCTGATAATCTCCGCGCTGCCGCTCCATTGTGAGGACTGCGTGTCCCGGCGGAGGCGCAAAGTGGCTGCGCTGGTCTTTTGCTGCGTCCCCGAGAAGAACGTCCGTCTACAGACGCCCCCAACACACACACACACACACACACACACACACACCCCATCTCCTCATTTTTTTCCCCAGCTCCCAAACACAGGTTTGCACTCCGAGGGGGCGGAGCCGAGAGCCGGTGCGCCCTCACGCGCGTGCGTCGGAGTTTGGAGCGAATTCAGTGGGTAGAAAATGTGATGTGCAGCCTGGACTAATGCAGTTAGAGACTGTAACCTAAAAAGAGAAGAGAAAAAAGATAATCACGTGTTTGAGCAGAGATTTAAACCCTTTTGGATTACCTCTGCATGTCTCAATCTGTTATATAGGACTGACTGTCTGTCTGTCTGACTGTCTGTCTGACTAACTGTCTGTTTGTTGTCTGACTGTCTGTGTCTCTCTGTCTGACTGTCTTTGTCTGACTATCTGACTGTGTCTGTCTGACTGTCTGTTGTCCGGCTGTCTGTCTGACTGTCTGTTTGTTGTCTGACTGTCTCTGTCTGCCTGTCTGTCTGTCTGACTTTGTCTGACTGTGTCTGTCTGACTGTCTTTGTCTGACTGTCTGTCTGACTGTGTCTGTCTGACTGTCTGTGTCTGACTGTGTCTGTCTATCTGACTGTATCTGTCTGACTGTCTTTGTCTGACTGTGTCTTTTTGTTGTCTGACTGTTTGTTGTCTGTCTGTCTGACTGACTGTCTTCATCTGTCTGACTGTCTGTCTGACTGTCTTCGTCTGTCTGACTGTCTTTCTGACTGTCTTTGTCTGTCTGACTGACTGTATCTGTCTGTCTGACTGTCTTTGTCTGAATGACTGTCTTCGTCTGTCTGACTGTCTGACTGTCTGACTGACTGTATCTGTCTGTCTGTCTGTCTGACTGTCTGTCTGCAGCTCTGCCCCAGAGGTTCCTCTGCTTCATGACTCTTTATTAACTCAAGATGAATATCGAGGAACGTTTTTAAAGAGCTGAATTTTCCAGGAAAGATGTGATTTTCCAGGAAACGAATGGGAGTGAAGCTCGGCAGCGCGTCGTCCGTCTGTCAGGAGAACTCCCGGAGCGAGTTCAGGGTCACGACCTCCAGAGACAAACGTCCCGACTTTGAGTCCTGTCAGTGACCGGTCCAGACCTCCAGCCCTCCTCACGGGACCAGCGCGGAAATAACGTGTAGAGTCCCTGAGTGTTTCCTGGATGTGAATAAAACTCTTCACGCTCCAGGGTTCACTCAGGAAGGACCCGGATCAGGATCAGGAAGGACCCGGATCAGGATCAGGAAGGACCCACATCAGGATCAGGAAGGACCCACATCAGGATCAGGAAGGACCTGGATCAGAATCAGGAAGGACCCACATCAGGATCAGGAAGGACCTGGATCAGGATCAGGAAGGACCCACATCAGGATCAGGATCAGGAAGGACCCACATCAGGATCAGGATCAGGAAGGACCCACATCAGGATCAGGATCAGGATCAGGAAGGACCTGGAGCAGGATCAGGAAAGACCCATGATGAGGAAGGACCCAGATCAGGGAGGACCTGGATCAGGAAGAACCTGGATCGGGAAGGACCCGGATCAGGAAGGACCCACATCAGGATCAGGATCAGGAAGGACCTGGATCAGGATCAGGAAGGACCCGGATCAGGATCAGGAAGGACCCACATCAGGATCAGGATCAGGAAGGACCCGGATCAGGATCAGGAAGGACCCACATCAGGATCAGGATCAGGAAGGATCTGGATCAGGATCAGGAAGGACCCGGATCAGGGTCAGGAAGGACCCACATCAGGATCAGGAAGGACCAAGATCAGGATCAGGAAGGACCCGGATCAGGACCCGGTCCACGGAGGCCTCGTCGCCCTGTTCCGATGGCGATGACGTGCTCCCTTGGCGCCCCGTGGAGGAGGAGGACCCGAGGAGAAGGAGGCCTGGAGGAGGAGCGGCCTACCAGCGAGAACGTTCCTTCAGGAAGGTGAAGGGCAAAGGTCGCGCCTCCCCCGGGACCCCTCCGCCGTACGGCAGCCTCTGATTGGCTGCCCCCCCCCCGCTGAGCCCGACCACCCCCAAGCACGACGAGCGTTCGCTCTTCTCTCGCTCGCGTTTGAATTTAACCTCCGGAATAAAAATAAAAAGGGAGCTGGTCTCGGGGGGGGGGTACGGTGGGGGGGGGGTGGGCCTCGAGCAAACAACAAACAGAGGCAACGACACAGAGGGGGCGTGGACAGAGAGGTGGCGACGTCACGGCGAAGGTCAGGACCCGCAGCCCAGTCACGTGACGCGTGACGTCACAGACAAAAGTGAGGCGGGAGCGTCGGGACTGAGAGGAACACCTTGATCCTCATCAAGGGATGCTTGTCCTGATTCCTGTCCTCTGCTTTCATCTGCCCCGCCTCCTCACGCGGGACGCTGCTTTCATCTTCCCTCGCGCGGTTCTTGAGCTCTCGTGGCTTCCGTGTGCTCTTCATTTAATGCGTGTGTCTTGATGTGTGTGTGTGTGTGTGTGTGTGTGTGTTCATGTGCGTGATCCAGATTTCTGCCCGAGCTTTGCTTTGATCTCTTTGAAGAGTTGAGAACAAAGAGTTTTCCAGCAGACAGTACTTTGACGCGACGATTCAGTCGCCCGACGCTGTCGTACATTTGCTTCGTTTATATGAAACACACACACACACACACACGCACACACACACATATACACACACACACACACACACACATATACACTTTTCTGTGAAGTCTCTCTTTGGTGTGGAGATGAAAGGTGACCATCAGTAGCTGGTGCTGGTGCTGCGTGTGATGAACTTTTAATTCCAGCCTCGATCACTTCCGAATGTTTGGGGCCTTTTTTCAATCACTCTGCCTTTTAAATTGGACTTTCTTTCGAATTAAGACCGCTCGGTGGATCTAATTCCCGTCACTGTGCTAATTGACCGAGTCTAATAGATCTGGGCCCGGTTGCGTAACAAGGTTTATTGATTACCATTACATCATGTTATCAGAATGTAGATTATGCACTCACTTATTCAACGCGACACAAATTTAATCAGAATATAATCCAGTAAAACAGTCCGCGGTCATTACATGGAGCACACACGTGGACTTTATGGGCATTAAACTCAAATATTAGATGTAGAGATGGGGCCTGCTTTATAGTTTTGGGGGCAGATGTGAGAATTAATAAACGTTAGAGCCGTGAGAAGGCCGCTGCTGCCCCCTGCCGGTCGAACCCCCACCCAGCACCACCAATGACGTCATCAGGGGAACCAAATTCGGAGAATAAAGACTTTATTCTTTAACAGCAGAGAAAGTTTCAGCCCCCCCCCAAAGCTGCCCTTCACCTGCAGACCACGTGACTCGCACGTCGACCTCAGGTGTGTGCTGAACCCCCCCTGGAGGTGCGTGGTTCTCTGATTTCCATCGTCGAGTGTTCGGGTTAAACCTGCCTCCCTCGGGGGGGGGGGGGGGGCTTTTACCGACACCAATCACCTTAATGTCGCTGCATGTTTCACGTTTAAGGGCAGAAGACGCGTTTTGGGACGCTGTCGAACCGTCCGAGGGCCTTTTTGTGCGCAGATTTGGACCCTTTTACGCACGTGTGCGCTTTTTTTTGCGCACCCAAACGAAATGCGTCGAACCGGGACCCGAACAACACAGACCAACCGGGCCTTAATCTGAACCGCCGGGGTGGAAACGGGCTGAAAATGGCGTTTTCATATCCGGTGAGAAGATCTGAGGGATCCGTCCCGATCGTCAGCAACAGGTATGACGCGCGTGCACGGCCCGCCCCCCTCCATCAGCTCGGCTCGTCCTCCCCTCAGTCCCGCTGTCGACCGCCGCGTCCCCGCCTCACGCCGCCTCCTCCTGCCCCCCCCACCACCACCACGAGAGCCTTCTGGACCCACACACACACACACACACACACACACACCGTCCGAGCAGAACCCGGGACGCAGCGGCGCGGGCACGGGACCGGGGACGCGCGCACGGACGAGGACGCCGAGGAAGACGCGCCCGTCGAGGAGGAGGAGGAAGATGAAGACCCTCGTGCTGCTCTCCGTTTTCGCCGCGATGGTCGCCGCAAAGTCACCCCGGCTGAAATTCGTCGTGCACGGTAGGCAGCGTGCGCGCGCGTCTCCGTGTGTGCGTGTGTGTGTGTGTGTGTGTGAGGACGCGCGGTTGATCCTGCTGCAGCCGTCATGCCCCCCCCCACCAAGAAATTAAATGTACTGATTGAACAAACGGGGGTTTGGAGCTTCTCTGTGCCCCCCCTTCCCCAGCGCTCCCGCTGGTTCTTGGTAGCCCTGGTCAGGCTTCGCGCTTCTGCTGGCGCGTCCGTGTCCTCATCTCTGGGCGCATCCAGCACGCCCCCCCCGTGCACCCAGGAACAAGCCCCCCCGTGCACCCAGGAACAAGCCCCCCGTGTACCCAGGAACAAGCCCCTCCCCCCCATGTACCCAGGAACAAGCCCCCCCGTACCCAGGAACAAGCCCCCCCCATGTACCCAGGAACAAGCCCCCCCCATGTACCCAGGAACAAGCCCCCCCCGTGCACCCAGGAACAAGCCCCCCCGTACCCAGGAACAAGCCCCCCCACCGTGTACCCAGGAACAAGCCCCCCCTGTACCCAGGAACAAGCCCCCCCCCATGTACCCAGGAACAAGCCCCCCCTGTACCCAGGAACAAGCCCCCCCACCGTGTACCCAGGAACAAGCCCCCCCATGTACCCAGGAACAAGCCCCCCCCCCCACCGTGTACCCAGGAACAAGCCCCTCCCCCCCCCCCGCGCACACCACGAGCTCCTGCCCTTTAAAACACCCCCCCCCGACCCCGCATCTCTCTGAGTTACGACCCCCCCGCGGCCATCGTGGCCCCCGCGTCCTTGCGGAGCTGCAATGCGGGACACGGAGGCTGCAGCTGGGGGGGGGGGGGGCGGGGGGCGGGGGGGGGGCTCCCCTTCATACTGGGAGATATCAGGAATACACGTACAGACGTACAGACGCGGGAGGAAACTGGGGGGGGGGCGAGGATGAATGGAAAATTCCGGGGGCTCGTTTATCTATTCCGCTCACGCCTTCTTACACCTCACACACTCTCACACACTCTCACACACACTCACACTCACACACACACACTCTCACACACTCTCACACACTCACACACTCACACACTCTCACACGCTCTCACACACACTCACACACACTCCTCTAATGTATTCAGCAATCAGAAGGAAGGAGGGCGGCTGGGTGGGGGCTGGTAACTTATTTGTATCTGCACCCCCCCCTCAAAACACACACACACACACACACACACACGCACACACACACACACACACACACACACACACACACACACACACACACCATCATCATCAGAGGAGCAGCCATCACTGCAGGAGAAGAAGACTCAAATCAATCACAGAGAGAGACGGGGCGAGAGACACAGGGAGAGAGGGAGGGAGAGAGAGAGAAAGGTAGAGAGAGGTAGAGACAGATGCAGAGAGAGAGAGAGAGAGGGAGGGAAGGAGAGAGATCTGGCAACCTTCCACAACATCAGCACCACAACATCTGAAACGCACCAGTGGACCAGTGTGACCATCAAAGGACTCCATTGGTGTGTGTGTGTGAGTGTGTGTGTGTGTGTGTGAGTGAGTGTGTGTGTGAGTGTGTGTGTGAGTGAGTGTGTGTATGTGTGTGTGTGTGAGTGAGTGTGTGTATGTGTGTGTGTGTGTGTGTGAGTGTGTGTATGTGTGTGTGTGTGTATGTGTGAGTGTGTGTGTGTGTGTGTGTATGTGTGTGAGTGAGTGTGTGTATGTGTGTGTGTGTATGTGTGAGTGTGTGTGTGTGTGTGTGAGTGGGCTCAGCCCAGCCTGAGAGACGTCCCCCTTTTATGATAAGACCAGGGACAAAGAACCAGCCCCCCCCCCCACGCCCCCCCCTCGTGTTTGATGTCTTCAGGAGCGTCTCACCGATGATGTCACGGCCCTCGTCTCACGTGGATAAACGTGCGCT
This sequence comes from Lagocephalus sceleratus, assembly GCA_911728415.1. Classification (NCBI taxonomy): domain Eukaryota; kingdom Metazoa; phylum Chordata; class Actinopteri; order Tetraodontiformes; family Tetraodontidae; genus Lagocephalus; species Lagocephalus sceleratus. The sequence continues at coordinate 11,544,285 of CAJVRN010000126.1, forward strand.
CGTGCGACTCTAGCTGCCCCCCCCCATGAGGTCTAAATGCTGATTAATCAAACGCTAACGAGGTCGGAATGCGACTCTGATCCGACGTGATTCGCGTATCCGGGAAGAGCGCTCGTTAGAGCCCATCCCCCGAGGAGGCATGTCGGGGGGGGGGGTGAAATTAATAAACAAGAAAATAATTAAGGTGGGGGGGGCTGGTGGCCCCCCAAGGGGAGGGGCCAACCAGGCTTGAAGCTCCGCCCTAAATGAGTGGCGAGGAGGCGGAGGTGTAAAAGGGGATGAGGCGGGGGGGGTTAAGGTCGGGTTCACCACCTCGACCTCTGCCCCCCCACGACCCCCCCCAACCTGTCCGTCGGTCCTTCGGCTGACCCCCAAAGCGACTTCGCGCCGGAATAAACCGGGATTGTCACGCAGCCGTCCGCGAACGCGCGCGGATTACATCGAGTTTGTCACAGGGGTCACGGGGGGGGGGGCCCTTGGGGGGGGGCACACGGAGGGGTGGGGGGTGGGGGGGGGGCTCCCATCGCCGCTCTGTCCGGCAAATTGATCTTTCTCGCTGGCGTGCGCCGTCAATTAGAGCGCCGCCAATCAGAGGGGCTGCTGTTCCCATGGCAACAGTTGGTTGGCAACCGGCGCCGGGGACCGCCGCCGCCGCCGCGACTTCGACGCGTCGGATCCTCCGCTATTTCAGGGAGGAGGGGCGGGCGCGTGACCTCGCCGGAACGTTTAGAGCTAAAAAAGCTCTTAGCTTTAATCGTCAAACCAACGTGTGCTTTGATCTTTAAAGGAACAGACGCGACGCGTCGGCTGATTTCGGACTAAAATCGACCTTTTTCGTGCATTTTTAATTAAAGCCAGTATCCCGCCCCCCCACGCCCCCCCCTCGCCCCCCCGTGTGAGTTACCAGGAGCGACTTGGCGGTTATTTCAGGCGTGAGCGCTGAATCATGTGACCTTTGGGGCGCTCCGTGGGAGTCCCGGCTGTAGTTTACCCAAACATCCGCTGTGACATTCTCACACGCCATCGTTCTTCGGGATTCGCGCTCCCACCAGGAGCCCTTCTAAACCCCCCCCCCCAGCGTCACCGCCAGGCGTGTTTCGGTCGGACCAGATCCGGCTCGGGGCCCGGACTCGCTCGGTGATGACGGAGGCGTTCCGGTCCGGAGCGACTCCACCGATTTAACGCGGTTGTGGTTCTGCTCATCGAGGCTTTGATGTCCGAGAACAGCGCTCCGGTCCGGTCCGGTGAGTCCGGTCCGGTAGTCCGGTGCAGTCCGGTCCAGTCCGGTGCGGTCCGGTCCGGCTCATCCCTGTAACGTTCCCGTTTCTGTGCCCAGAGCCGTCCAGGTTCCACTTCCACAAGCCGGAGAACTACATCAGCATGTACCACCAGGAGGGCAGCGACACCGTGTACGTGGGCGGCCAGGCCGTCATCTACGTGCTGACCTTCACCAGCAGGGGCGTCCGCGACCTCCAGGTGACCTTTGGCTCCTTAACATCGACGTCTCCAACAGGCCGACGACCTTCCGCCTCGGCCCGGGCGTCCCGGTAGTTTAGATTCTGAAGGTTGCTCCGGAGGGTTCGCTCTCCCGTCCCGCTCAAGCCCAGCTCCGCTCGCCAGGGGTCAAAGGTCGTCCAGGAGAATCGCCTGGGGCTCAGCTGGGGGTCAACTGGGAGGCCGTCGTAGCCGCGGAGCGTCTGGCCCAGACCCCGCCCCCCCGTCCCACCAGGACTAACCCAAGTTGTCCTCCCACAGATCCCAGCAGCGTCCGATCAGACCGCCATCGACACCTGCAAGGCCAAGGCCGCACCGCTGGAGGTAGAGGATCTTCATCACCACCACCCTCATCATCATCACGACCTCCACCCACGTCCTCACCGGCATCTTCATCATCATCATCATCGTCATCATCGTCATTAAACATGTGACCAGACGAGCGGGAGACCTCAGAAGATCAGGATTGTTGTGAGGGTCTGAAGGTTACTGTGACATCACATCCCAGTACAACCAGTGAGGGTCAATAACTGTAGAACCAGTACAGCCGTCCTCTGTCCCAGTACAACCAGTGAGGGTCAATAACTGTAGAACCAGTACAGCTGTCCTCTCTGTCCCAGTACAACCAGTGAGGGTCAATAACTGTAGAACCAGTACAGCCGTCCTCTGTCCCAGTACAACCAGTGAGGGTCAATAACTGTAGAACCAGTACAGCTGTCCTCTGTCCCAGTACAACCAGTGAGGGTCAATAACTGTAGAACCAGTACAGCTGTCCTCTCTGTCCCAGTACAACCAGTGAGGGTCAATAACTGTAGAACCAGTACAGCTGTCCTCTGTCCCAGTACAACCAGTGAGGGTCAATAACTGTAGAACCAGTACAGCTGTCCTCTCTGTCCCAGTACAACCAGTGAGGGTCAATAACTGTAGAACCAGTACAGCTGTCCTCTCTGTCCCAGTACAACCAGTGAGGGTCAATAACTGTAGAACCAGTACAGCTGTCCTCTCTTTCCCAGTACAACCAGTGAGGGTCAATAACTGTAGAACCAGTACAGCTGTCCTCTCTGTCCCAGTACAACCAGTGAGGGTCAATAACTGTAGAACCAGTACAGCTGTCCTCTCTTTCCCAGTACAACCAGTGAGGGTCAATAACTGTAGAACCAGTACAGCTGTCCTCTCTGTCCCAGTACAACCAGTCAGATTCAAGTTTTCAAAAAAAATCTTCAACAGCAAAACTGAGAAAGCTGGAAACAATCTGAGATAAATGCAGATATTTAACTGTTCTGGTGCCCACACACACACCCACACACACACCCACACACACACCCACACACACGCCCACACACACACCCACACACACACTGGTGCAAGAGTTCTTTTCACATTTAGTGATGCAGCTTTTCCTTAAACGTTTATTTCAGGTTGTTCATAGTTTTAGTGAGACAGAGATCAGCTGTTATCTGGAGGCCTTTGTCTTTGATCTCATTGATCTCTCTCTCTCTCTCTCTCTCTCTCTCTCTCTTGCTCGCCCAGTTGGAGTGTGACAACTTCATCACCGTCATCCAGAAGGTGAACGACACCATGATCGTGTGTGGGACCAATGCTGGGAGCCCCCGCTGCTGGATGCTGGTGAGACATCTGCAGCTCCTCACAACATCTGTAGCTCCTCACAGCATCTGTAGCTCCTCACAACATCTGTAGCTCCTCACATCTGCAGCTCCTCACATCTGTAGCTCCTCACATCTGTAGCTCCTCACAACATCTGTAGCTCCTCACAACATCTGCAGCTCCCCACATCTGTAGCTCCTCACATCTGTAGCTCCTGACAACATCTGCAGCTCCCCACATCTGTAGCTCCTCACATCTGTAGCTCCTCACAACATCTGTAGCTCCTCACAACATCTGTAGCTCCTCACATCTGCAGCTCCTCACATCTGTAGCTCCTCACAACATCTGCAGCTCCCCACATCTGCAGCTCCTCACATCTGTAGCTCCTCACATCTGTAGCTCCTCGCAACATCTGTAGCTCCTCACAACATCTGTAGCTCCTCACAACATCTGTAGCTCCTCACATCTGTAGCTCCTCACATCTGTAGCTCCTCACAACATCTGTAGCTCCTCGCAACATCTGCAGCTCCTCACAACATCTGCAGCTCCTCACATCTGTAGCTCCTCACATCTGTAGCTCCTCGCAACATCTGTAGCTCCTCACAACATCTGCAGCTCCTCACATCTGTAGCTCCTCACATCTGTAGCTCCTCACAACATCTGCAGCTCCCCACATCTGTAGCTCCTCACATCTGTAGCTCCTCACATCTGTAGCTCCTCACAACATCTGCAGCTCCCCACATCTGTAGCTCCTCACATTTGTAGCTCCTCACAACATCTGCAGCTCCCCACATCTGTAGCTCCTCACATCTGTAGCTCCTCACAACATCTGCAGCTCCTCACAACATCTGCAGCTCCCCACATCTGTAGCTCCCCACATCTGTAGCTCCTCACAACATCTGCAGCTCCCCACATCTGTAGCTCCCCACATCTGTAGCTCCTCACAACATCTGCAGCTCCTCACAACATCTGCAGCTCCTCACAACATCTGCAGCTCGGTTCCCCGGCTCCTGTGCTGATGTTCTCCCTCCTGCAGGTGAACGACAGCGTGCTGACGGACGTCCAGGGCGCGCAGATCGCCTCGGCCTCAGACATCTCGCCGGCGTACCCGTCCCAGAGGTCCATCAGCCTCCCCGCAGGTAGGACGTCTTCTTCTGCGGCCCACAGGTCGACCAAACTGGGTTCGGCCTGTGGGCCGAGGCTCTCGGCGGAGCAGCCGTCACGTTTCCTTCTGGACCCGCGACGCCTTCGTGCTCATTTTTATCGAGTTTTGATGAATTCGCGGCGCCGAGCGGCGTCGGAGAGTCTCCGGCTCCCCGAAGTAATCTGAGGCTGATGATCAACCTGGATTCAGAAGGTGGAGGAGCTCCTCAGACCTGGAGGAGTCGGCCGAGGTTTAAAACTCCCCGACAGCATCTGGGGGGAACAGATGTGCGAGCGGCAAACATCTGGAGACGATTTAACAGATGAACTCAGGTGTGATGGAGAAGGGGGCGGAGCCAAAGCAGCGGGTCATCTGGTTGTTCACGAGAAGCCTCCGTCATGAGGTTGTGTGACCCAGGAATGAGCTCCTTCTGCTCTCCCAGAGCAGCTGTGTGTGTGTGCGTGTGTGTGTGTGCGTGTGTGTGTGTGCGTGTGTGTGTGTGTGTGTGTGTGTGTGTGTGTGTGTGTGTGTGTGTGGCGAAAACATAACCGACACGGATCAGCTGAGACCGAAAACAGTGAAGTGAGTCACAGCAGGTCCAGAGGTGACCAGAACATCCCGTCCCAGGAGCCCGGATCTCACACACACACGCACGCACGCACACACACACGCGCGCACACACACACACACACACACACACACACACACACACACACAGATCTGGGATCAGGCTGCCCCCCCCCCTCCCTGGATGTGCTCGGCTCCAGCTGGGATCAATCCCGGAGGCAACGAGCCGTCGCTCCTTCTGCAGTTAGTAGCATTCCACACCCCCCCACACACACACACACCCACACACACACACACACACACCCCCGACCGCCCCCCCCACCTGACATTGGGAGCTGTTAGAAGGAGGCGTTGCTTTGATGTCTCCTCCTTGATCCCCCCCCGCGCCTCCTTTGTCTGTTTCTGTTTTTTCTGCCTCCAGCTCCAGTCGATCCCGTCACTCTTTAATCCTTCATGTCTGCCCCCCCCCCTCACCCCCCCATCCCCTCACCCCCCCTTCAGATGGGAGTCTATATTCCGCCATGTCATCGACGGCGGGTCACGCCGGCTCCATCCGCCGTACGTTTGGCTCCCAGAAGCTCCTGAAGACGGAGAACATTTGGCTGCAGAGTGAGTAGGAGTGTGTGTGTGTGTGTGTGTGTGTGTGAGTGTGAGTGTGTGTGTGTGTGTGTGTGTGAGTGTGTGTGTGTGAGTGTGTGTGTGTGTGAGTGTGTGAGTGTGTGTATGTGTGTGTGTGAGTGTGTGTGTGTGTGTGTGTGTGTGTGTGTGAGTGGGGGGGGTGTCGTGCAGGAGCGGTAGAGGGAAGGGGGGGGCGACAGCACGTAGGTGGCGTCGGACCATGACGTCATTTGGAGTAAAAACACAACGTGTTTGTGGGCGTTGATTTTGAGGATGGGGGGGTAACATCTGCCCCCCCCCACAGATCCGCAGTTCGCCGGCGCCGCCGTGATCCCCTCCCCCCACAAGTTCAAAGAGGAGATGTACTTCTTCTTCAGCGAGTTCAACAAGACGGCGCGGGTGGACGAGGAGCCGTACCGCGCTCGCATCGGCCGCATCTGCACTGTGAGGAGCCCCACCCCCCCCAGCCCCGCCCCCCCCCCCCTTGGTGGCGTCGGGGCGGGGCTGACAGGCACTCTTCTCTCCAGGTGGACGAGGGCGGCATCAAGGCCCTGCTGGCGGACTCGTGGACGACCTTCATGAAGGCGCGGGTCATGTGTGGCGCCGGGAACACGCAGCAGCAGTACAACAACCTGAAGCAGGCCGTGGTGCTGACCGCACAGGACAGCAGGGCCGGGGTCCTGTACGGACTCTTCTCCAACGCCTGGTACACACACACACACACACACACACACACACACACACACACACACACACACACACACATTTCTCCTCTGAACTGGGCTCGAGCCGATCGGGATGATCCGTGAGTCTCTTCTTGGCTCCATCCGTCTGTATCAGCCTGGGACTGATCCCAGTTTTGAGTCTCCTTCAGCGTTCATCAGATTTTGGATCCATGACAGGCTGAGGAAGAGGAGGAGGAGGAAGAGGAGGAGGAGGAGGAGGAAGAGGAGGAAGGAGAGGAGGCGGAGGAAGAGGAAGAGGAGGAAGAGGAGGGAGAGGAAGAGTAGGAGGAAGAGTAGGAGGAGGAAGAGGAGGAGGAAGAGGAGGAGGAAGAGGGAGAGGAGAAAGAAGGAAGAGGAGGAGGAAGAAGAGTAGGAGGAGGAGGAAGAGGAGGAGGAAGAGGGAGAGGAGGAGGAAGAGGAGGAGGAGAAAGAGGAGGGAGAGGAAGAAGAGGAGGAGGAGGAAGAGTAGGAGTAGGAGGAGGAGGAGGAGGAGGAAGAGGAGGGAAAGGAAGAGAAGGAGAAAGAGGAGGGAGAGGAAGAAGACTAGGAAGAAGAGGAGGAGGAGGAAGAGGGAGAGGAGGAGGAAGAGGAGGAAGAGGAAGAGGAGGGAAAAGAAGAGGAGGAGGAAGAGGAGGAGGAGGGAAAGGAAGAGGAGGAGGAAGAGGAGGAAGAGGAGGAAGAGGAGGAGGTGTACAGGGGAGGAGCCTGTGAGGGATCAACCAGGACTGTGTGGAAGCAGCAGCCTCAATCGATGTGCAGATGTGGAACGCGGGAAAGAAACAAATGACTTATTAACGATGAACTCGTGAACGGTCGAGCCGACCCGGGTCAGGAGGAGAGGGCTGGACGGGCCGGGTCGGTCTTGGGCGCGTGTGACGGCCCTGTCCCGCCCTCTTCCAGGGGCCGCAAGGTGATCTGCGCGTACTCCATCGAGGACATCGACCAGGCCTTCTCCACGTCCAAGCTGAAGGGCTACAGCAGCCCCTTCATCGGCAGTCGCCCGGGAACGGTGAGCGCCCAGGTTCCGCCGCACGACTCCGGAAGACCGGAGTCGATTTAGGAAAAAAAACGAGGTCGGTTCTCTGAGTGGACGCTCTCGCCCCCTCCCCCAGTGCGGACGCAAAAACTCGACCCCGGGAGGCCACAACGACATCAAGAACCTCGGCGTGATCCGGTACCACCCGGAGATCGAGGACGTGATCCGCCCGGTGGGCGTGGCCCCGCTGGACCTGCCCACCGACGACCAGATCACACACATGGTCGCAGACATCGTGCTGGCGGTCAACGACGAGCACTACAGCGTCCTGTACCTGGGAACAGGTGTGTGTGTGTGTGAGTGAGTGTGTGTGTGAGTGAGTGTGTGTGTGTGAGTGTGTGTGTGTGTGTGTGCCTGTGTGTGGGTGTATGTGTGTTTGTGTGTGCGTGTGTGTGCATGTGTGTTTGTGTGTGTGGGTGTGTGTGTTTTTGTGTGAGTGTGAGTTGGGTGTGTGTGAGTGTGTGTGTGTGCATGCATGCATGCGTGTGTATTTGTGTGTGTGTGTGTCTGTGTCTGTGTGTGCCTGTGTGTGTGGGTGTGCGTGTGTGTCTGTGTGTGTGCATGTGTGTCTGTGTGTGAGTGGGTGTGTGTTTTTGTGTGTGTGTGAGGGGGTGTGTATGCGTGCGTGTTTGTGTGTGTCTGTGTGTGTGTGCATGTGCCTGTGTGTATGCGTGTGTGTGCCAAGCTGCAGTGCACCACTGTGTACCGTGCTGCCTTCACTGACCGTGGTTTTTCTGCCCGCTGTGTCTTCGGGCCGGGCTGAGCCATCAGGTTCTTCACTATAACGTAATCAGACTTCAGGAGCAGCTCCGGGTCCACGTGCACGGACGCACCACCGACACCCCGGCACAAACGGGAACAATCAACAGATCGTTTTAGACGTCGGTTTCGTTATTCCGTTATTCCTTCGGGAATTCTGCATCATGGAAAAAAGTGTGTAAACTATTTTCCAGCTTCTCCAAAAGCCCGGAATGTCCCCGTCAATCTGGGTCAACCCATTTGAGCTCCGACCCACTTTCGATTTTCCCAAATCGGGCATCTGGCGGACGAGGGCGGGGGGGGGTCAGGTCGCTATGGCAACCGCCCCGAACGGATGCAACAGGGTGGCCTGGGAGGTCGTCCCGGCAACGGGAAGACCCAAAGGGGACAAACGGCTGGACAACCCGGAGCATTTGTAACAGTTGCCAGCCCTAATGCATTTGTCTCCATGGCAACGCGCTCTGGGATCGGCGTGGGTTGGTTGTAGCGTGGTGGTTGGGGGTCGGGGGTCGGGGGGCAGGACCATCGTCATCGACGCAGGGCCACGATTGGGTTAAACGCAGCCCCGCAGATCCGCCCGCAGCGACTCCTCCAGAAGAACTGCCTCGCGCCTCGGAGTGATCGCCATGGCAACCACCGCGGAAAGGTCTCCGGGAGACGGGAGGCTGCGAGAGGCTCGCTCTTCTCCGCCCCGCCGCGCTCCGTCCTTCATCGGCGTCGACGCACATTTCCACCACATCAAAGGGGCCGCGACGCCTTTGATGCGTGGGGGACGGGGGGGCGGGGCCAGCATCCGCCGCCGCGGTTCCGCCTCCTTCACCCTCAGCAGGTCTTGTGAGGAGGCGGCGTTTCTCGGTGACCTTTGACCGCCTCCGTCTCTTCTCGGTGTCGCCGCGGGCAACGGTGATAAATATTCAGTCTCATAGTCTGAGTCACGAGTGAGTGTGTGTGTGTGTGTGTGTGTGTGTGTGTGTGTGAGTGTGTGTGAATGTGTGTGTGAGTGTGTGTGTGTGTGAGTGTGTGTGCGTGTGAGTGTGTGAGTGTGAGTGTGTGTGTGAGTGTGTGTGTGTGAGTGTGTGTGTGAGTGTGTGTGTGTGTGAGTGTGTGTGTGTGTGTGTGTGCGTGAGTGTGTGAGTGTGTGTGAATGTGTGTGCGTGTGAGTGTGTGAGTGTGAGTGTGTGTGTGTGTGTATTTAGGGGGCAGACACACACACACACACAGGTCACCCTGATGGATACGTGCGTTCTATCAGATTAAACCGGGTGGAGGGCGGGAGTGGAGCGCCGGGGTGCGGTGAGGTGGAAGCGGACGCCTCCCGGGAGCGCGGGGATGATATTCCTCCTCCTCCGTGATGGAGAATCCAATAAATCTCCCCACAAAGGCGCGCCGGGAGGCGCGGCTGCATCTTTAATCACACTGATATCAGCGCGGCGGTCTGGAGAGGAGCGCTCTCGGAGCTGCGGCTAAACCACCTCAGTAATAATCTCTGTTAACGGGGAGATTATTCATCCCGATAATCAGCCGCGTCGGAAAATCGATGTGAGAAGAGAGTCGGCTTGTTTCAATGGGTCGTCTCATCCCAGTCAGGAAGGAGCTGCTGGGTTTGGCTCCGACTGGGTCCCCGGAGAACCGAGCAAATCGGGGGGGAAAAAAGAGCGGAATACTCGGCTTTGAGGTTTTGATTCAAGCGTTGAATTTAAATCCGGAGTCACGTGAAGCGTGTTCATCCAGAGGGAAGTTCGAAAGGACTCGGGAATCGGACAAAGAGCTGCGGGAACGCTCCAAAGACATCTAACTGGTCTCAGTGGGACTTCCGCTGGAAGCGGGGGGGGGGGCGGGGGCCCGCGGGCTCCGACGCGGCGCTTTTCTCTCTCTGATGAACGCATTAGCGAGCTGGGGGTGGAGGTCCGGAATAACGGGAAACCCGTGATGGGAAAAGATCGGCGGGAACCGGAGCTGATGTCCCAACGCTCGGGGGTCGAGGCCCGCCGTGCCGGGTCACGGAGTCGGAGCCTCGGAACGCGGTCCTCCTCCTCGGAGCCCCCGAGCAGGCCGGCGTTGACGGGGGCGGGGGGCGTTCCGCCGAGGAGAGGAAGCGGAATTTGGCGGCAGCCGGAGCGTGGCGTCTCCCGTCAGCCCGTCAGGAGGCTGTTTCAGCTCCGCGGGGACGCTCTGTCCTTTCATCCCCGCTCCGTCAACCGATTCCGCACTCGACGCAGGAGCCAAAAATAGCCTCAGGTGAAGTCAAAGCACCGGGATCAGACAGATTATTCCCCGTTTAAAGCGGGAATAAACGAGAGCTGAGGCGTCGGCCTGGGAAGGCGGCGTGATGGTGTCTGGTGGTGGGATTAAAGGGCCCGGTCTCACGGAACACACGGAACGTTCTGGAGCCTCCGCTCCAGCAGACGTCTTTCCGAGGCGAGCGGCTGGTCCTCCCGCCTCGGAAACAAAGAGGTCGATCCCTGGCGGTCGGAATAATCCCTTCACTTGGCCTTCCGCCGGTGGGAAAACCTCTAAGCCGATTCCAAATATCTGATGGGTCCTTTGTTCGGGGGGAAATTGTTCCGGGCAGAATTCATCTGGAGCGCCCGTCCGGAGCCGACGAGTTTGAGCCGGGCCACCGTTCGCGTCGTTCTTGGATCGGGAAAATCGATTTCCACGATCCACGGGAACGCGCTTTAACAGCAGCGCCCCCTCCCGGCGCCTAAGCTCTTCCACGGGAACGCCGACAGCCTCCGTGAGCCGGAACGTTCGCATGCGCGCAGCGCCGAGCGGTTAAAACGGGATCCGCTGTGTTTCATTGCGATCAGTCGCTCGGCGAGAGACGGGGGGGTCGCCCGCGGAGCTCGGTGCCCCGCCTCGCCCGCCGATGTTCCGCGGACCCCCTCCCCCTCCGACCCTGGTGCGCTTTGTCCCCACAGAGCAGGGGAAGGTCCTGAAGGTGCTCCACACCAGCGAGGGCGTCTTCATCATCTCGCAGTACTCGCTGTTCCACAACGAGGGCCCGGTCCTCAACATGGCCATCGACTCCCAGAAGGTCAGAGATTCGCGGCGTTCCCCCGGGAACGACCTTCGGGGGGGGGCGGGGCCACCTGTCGAATGACCCGGCCGCTGGCGCGTCTCCTCAGGGACACCTGTACGTCGGCACGGCGATGGAGGTCCAGCAGCTGCCCCTGGCCGACTGCGGTCGCTACGGCGACACCTGCAGGGAGTGCATCCTCTCCCGGGACCCGTACTGCGGGTGGGACCGGGCCAGGAGGCGGTGCCTCGCCATCCCCCCCGGATACAACGTCACCACCGGGTACTCGCCGCCGCCCCCCCCCCTCACCGCCCCGAGTGTGTGCGTTGGCCCCGCCCCCCTTAGTCAGGTGTTTCCTGCAGGGGGCGGAGCCACAGGCCACACGGGGGTGTTTCCATTTCCCCGTACGCCTCTCGGATGCGCCCCCCCCCCCTCACCTCTGTCCCCCCCCCCCCTCACAGGACTCTGATCCAGAACCTGGACTTCTCCAACTCCTCAGTCTGTGGTGAAGCTGCTGGTGAGTCCACCCGCCCCCCTCCCTCTCTAATCCAGGATGAGAGCCTCTTCTACAGCGACCAGATGATTACCATATAATTGGGGGGGGGGGCAGGGGGGCGGGGCCTCTGCAGGACAGTGAATTCCCAGTTCCTCCTCTCGTTTTACTTCCAGAGGGCAAAAATCTGATTTGTTTGACCGGTCGAACTCTTTAGGTCGGTGACGGTGCCCCCGGTTACCCGTGACAACGCCGCGGGGGGGGGGGCGGCGGCTGTAAACTCTCCCTTCGTGCCCCCACAGCGCTGAAGCTGCGGCGGACGTCCCCCCGGGAGGTGAGGGTGCAGTCCAACGCCACGGTGTTCCTGCCCTGCCCCGTGCGCTCCTTCCACGCCACCTACCGCTGGGAGAAGGACAACTGCATCAAGAACTACCCCTGCCTGCTGTCGGGGGACTTCTGCATCCTGGGCCCCGTGGTGGACACCCCCCTGAGGGACGGCGTCTTCCGCTGCATGGCCACCGAGGACGGCTTCAAGGTGGAGGTCATCTCCTTCAGGGTGGTCAACGCCGGGCCCCTCCCCGCCGGCCCCCCGGCCTCCAGCCTGGCGCTGTCGCTCCTGCTGGCCGGGGCCGCCCTCTGGCTGCATTAACCCCCCCTCATCCCGACCGGCCCCCCCTCCCCCGGTGGGGCCCGGCGAGGAGCCGTGTGAGGAGGTTTGGTTCGCAGAGCACCCCGACGGCCGCCTTTCTATTTTTGCATACTGCGGTTGGCCGGGGGTCCTCTCCCCTGATCAGTGCCCCCCCCACCCCCTCCCCGTGACCCCCCCCCCCACCCCCTCGTCCAACCATCGTGAGGTGATTTGCGAACCTTTCCCCCCCGACACACGAAGACAAACATATCGTACGAGTGGGGCAAAAACACCACCACCAATACCAGGCCGCTTGTTTTCATTTCTTCTTTCTGTCTTTGATTGTGCTTTGTTGCTTTGTTGTGAATATATAAACCTTTGATCCTCACCCCCCCCCCTCGTGCGTCGGTAGAGCTTGTTAACTTAGATGAACGTCTGGTATTGAGATTTTTAAAGCCTTAAAACTCCTGGGACATAAACTCCGAAGCACAATTCTGCAGTCTGGCAAAGCGCCGCGGCCTGGGCGGGGCCTTGTCTGGAGCCTGGGCGGGGCCTCACCAAGGTTGGGCGGGGCCTCGCTGGGGCCTGGGCGGGGCCTCGCCAAGGTTGGGCGGGGCCTCGCCTGGGCAGGGCCTCATCTGGGTCTGGGCGGGGCCTTACTGGGGCTTGGGCGGGGCCTTTCTGGGGCTTGGGCGGGGCCTCGTCTGGGTCTGGGCGGGGCCTCGCCAGGGTTGGGCGGGGCCTCATCTGGGCCTGGGCGGGGCTCGTCGCTGCGGGTGTCAGCTTCTCGACAGGAAGTGGGCTCACCCCGGGAACATCACTGTGTCTCCTCCGCTCCTCACATCTTTTCTCAAAACCGGGCGGTGTCAGGCGCCTTGTTCACGGCTTTGTCAGCCGACTTCTCTCTTCTTTAATCCACCCCCTTCCTCCCCCCCCGGGAGCTGTTGCGTAATCCGAGTAAAAAATAACCGCGCGGCTCGGCTGATGTCAGCCGTCAGATCTCCCCCGACCCAGAATCTCAAATTTAAAACTCCGACTTTTTATATCACGCCTTCCCGCCGGAGCGTGAACAAGGCGCCGAGATGGCGGCTTTCATCGGGGGGGTCCACCCCCCCCTGATGGCGGCCGGAGGTCACGGGGGTCGCCCGAGGTTCGTCTTTTGTAGTTCGCCGAGCTCGTGCGTGAGTCTGTGACGCGTGTCGTCTTCGCCCACTGCTGCCAGCGGATCCGAAGCGCTGTCCCGGAACGCCAGGAAACACCTTTTTTTACCTCCATGCTGTGAAACCCCCCCGACCCCCCGACCCCCAGCAGAACGAGGCCCCGCCCCCGGACGGGTCGGGCGACCCACGCCTTCGGCCTTGCTGGCGATGAGTTACGCAACGCGTCAGCGCGTCCCCTGGAACGCCGTCATTCCAGGATACGACGCGCGTCCGTCCGCCCCTCGGTGGCGGCAGTCAGCTCGGCGACTCTGAAGGTTCCATCCTCGGTTTGAAGCCGTCAGTGCCAGCCCCCCCCCCTCCCGCCCCCCCTCGCTCATCTCGTGAAATCAGCCCGTCAGCGATTCAGAGATTCTGCTGACGGGAAAGCGAACGCTCTCACATCCGCCCGAGGCCCTCGTCTCGTGGTTCGATTATTTTTAGAGCGAAGAGACGGAAGGTCCGAGCCAATCAGGAACTTAAAGACGTTCCTGTTGGGGGGGGTGGGTGAGGGAGGGGGGGGCGAGGGAGGATGGCACGGTCGGAAACCAGAGCGGGATTGAACGTCGACCTCATCAACTCTCCTTTTATCCCTGATCCTCGGGGTTAACCGTCGTGTCCCCGACGCTCGCCGCCGTGCCTGGATCCCAGCGTTCGCTCGGTTTCCCTCCCACCGCCGTCATCCGCCCCCCCCGGCCCCCCTCACGGCGAACCGCGCTCTCCCGCTGCTGATGAGCCGAGTTCGGGCGGAGCGCTCGCTCTCCTGGAGTTCTCAGTGCGGCGTTCCCAACACGTGCATCCCTGATTGTGTCTCGATGAATATGATTTTTAAATACCAGACTAAACTCTGATATACACACACACATATACACACATATATAAACACACACACATATACACACATATATACACACACATATATACACATATATAAACACACACATAAACACACATATATAAACACACATACACACATATATAAACACATATATAAACACACATATATATACACACACATATAAACGCACACATATATGAACACACATATATAAACACACATATATACACACACATATAAACACACACACATATACACACATATATAAACACACACATATATGAACACACACATATAAATATATACGAGTGCATCAGATTTCTATCGGTCTGCCACCTCATCTCATGTATTTTCAGATATATCGTGCAGAGGTTTCATGTAACAGTTCCATATTGAACACGTGTTTAACATGTGCAGTGAACATTAATAAACGACGTCTAGAAAAGGGAGCACGCCTCCTCGTTCTCCTCATTCTCGGCGGTGGCGGCGGCGGGGTCGAGAGGAGCGGCGTTCACGTTTCTACACAGCTGGGGGGCTTCAGCTCTGCTGCCTGGGCCCAAACACGCCCACCTGCCGTGTGTGTTCCGTGTCATTTGACCTTTAATCAAACGGCGCCGTCATCGTTCGTGAGCGCTCCCTCAGAGTCTCCGGTGTCAGACGTCGTCTGGTGGGTTTTTCTTCTTCTTCGCTGGTTTACCTACCTCGCAGGAGGTCTGAGGAGACGACCAGCATCAGAACCACGGCCTCAGCTGGGTTTATCAGGCCGTCAGGTAACGAGGGGACCAGTCACACCTGGGGGGGGCGGGGACCAGTCACACCTGGGAGGGGGCAGTCACACCTGGGAGGGGGGACCAGTCACGCCTGGGGGGGGGGGGACCAGTCACACCTGGGAGGGGGCAGTCACACCTGGGGGGGGGACCAGTCACGCCTGGGGGGGGACCAGTCACGCCTGGGAGGGGGCAGTCACACCTGGGGGGGTCCCAAAAGAGAGCGTTCATACAGATGTTAAACACACATGATTCTGGAGGTAGTCCAGCCAGATGTGTTTGAAGATGTGCAGAAATAAAATGAAGGCTTTGGAATGCCAAAATGTCCAACACTTGGTCCTGGGGGGGGAGGGTGTGGGTGTGTGTGTGTGTGTGTGGGGGGGGCATCATTCCTGTTGCTGGGCTTCACAAACACTTCTTATCATCGTCTCCCCAGCCTGGGTCTGAGCTGACAGCTGGAAGATGTTCTGGGTTGATCAGTGGTTTGGTGCTCGTCAGGTACTAATCAGGCGCTGGGGGGGGGGGGGGGGGTCACACCTGTGTGATCACCTCATCTGATCCACCTGCTGCGCTTCGCTTCCCGACTATTAAAGACGCGACTTCCTGCTGGTTCAGATGAGCTCAGCTAGGACGGTTCTCCAGCTGGGCTCGTCTGGGGGTGGTCTTCGGTTGTTTTGACTTAGAGGTGTGTGTGTGTGTGTGTGTGAGTGTGTGTGTCAGTGTGTGTGTGAGTGTCAGACATGGTGTTGAACCAGTGAGGGACCGCCGGCCGGTATCGGTCGACGCTCTTTCGCCCGAAGGTGGAACCTGTTCTGGCGAAGGTTTCAACGTCCCTGATGGAGCGACGAGGGGGGGAGGGTGACGCTGCTGATGGATGACCCCCCGTGTGTAAATAAAGACACGGTTCAGGCACTGCCAGAGTACACACCTCTGTTGGGGGGTTGTCGCTGACCCCAACCCCCCCCATTTGTGTTTTTTTAATTCCACACCACTTTCCTCCCGCCCTGAAGGTCCACATTCCTGATCTTTTGGTGCCGTTGAAGCGTGTCTCCCCCCCCCCCGTTTAAACTCTGTTAATCTGTATTTGTCTGAAGGTCAGATGAAAACGGGTGTGGTTTTGGGACGACCCGCCCTTATCTGCTGACCCCGCCCCTCGTTTGACACCCCCCGGCTTCCTCGTCAGGCCTAATCTCACCCAGAACGCTCCTGTCTGAATATTTCCGCGTAGGAGGAAAAAGGAATCATTAAAAATACATAACACCCCCTCTTCCTCTCTTCACTGGACTTGGTACAGCCATTGTTCTGCAGTTATCACTCTCACACACTCTCTCACACACACACACACACACACGCCTCTCTACAAACAAGCGTATTGAAGCCAGAAGATGAACGGAGCTCTTTATGCTCCCTCTGCTGATAGTTTCAGTAATTTCTCCCAACGTGAGGGACTAAAAGTGCTCCTGTGAGGAGTGAGTCGGCTGTTTTCTGATGGTTTTTCCGGGTCGGCCTTCCTCGTTCATGCTTTGGACCTCTCCTTGTGTCCAAAGAGATGTGATTTACCACTGGGGGTGTGTGTGTGTGTGTGTGTGTGTGCTGGAGCGTTCTGGGTGATGTCATGAGAACAACATGCACGAGAGTCAAATGAGAAACTGCTGAAAAGGAACGTGAAACACGTCGAGTCTTCTCTGACCCACAAACGCAGGCCCAGCAGGGGCCGTCGCTGCCCGACAGTCTGACCTTAAAGCCTTCCCCTCACTCAGTCTCAGTAACACACACACACACACACACACACACACACACCCTCTCAGCATTGACTCACTCCTCTCACACAAGAAAACACAGACTTCAACCCTGACGGCTCATCTTCTGGTCAGGTTAGTCTCTGTTCTCTCACTTCTGCCTCATTTCAGCGTGTCCAGGGGAGCTTCCTCTCACGCCTGTTTTGTTTTATTCAGTTTTATTCAGTTTTATTCTGTTTTATTTTTGGTGGAGTTAAAGTGAAAGTGCTGCGAGAGGAAGGTAGAGGCGGCTGGTAGGAAGGCAAAGTGTGGAAAAAGTTGCATTTGCTCGTCAGAACTCTTCTAATCTCTGCGATCTTTGCAGCATCACAGTTCACGCTCAAATTAGACTAAATAAAACATTTTAATATGGCTCCTTCGAGGCTCAGAAAACCTCAATCCTTAAATAGGACTGGGATTATTTTTGGTCTGAAACAGACACAGCTACCCAACGTGTGCATAAACTGGTGAGACGTCTTTGTTATTGATAGATAATCTGGGCAGATTACCGCTCAGATTACCGGGTTTACTCGTCCTGTTGCATTAGAAATGTCACCTGATGTCGTCACTGCTCTGAGCCTTTGGGTAACTTTACTGCCACCGTTGGGCAACTGCGCTCTCGCAACCTCCTGTCAGCTGCCGCCACCGCCGCAGCAGCAGCAGCTCGGGGTTCTTCCCAGATTGAGGTCCACCCGAGGCCGCCATTCCAGGGTCGTGTCCTCGCTCGTTCGCTCTCTGCATCCCAACCTCGGGTCACAAAAACAGGCGGTAAAACCAGGTCCTTAACCCTGAATCGGGGTTTTTAATGACTTTAAACCTGAATCTGGGTTTTTAATGTCTTTAAACCTGAATCTGGGTTTTTAATGACTTTAAACCTGAATCTGGGTTTTTAATGTCTTTAAACCTGAATCTGGGTTTTTAATGACTTTAAACCTGAATCTGGGTTTTTAATGACTTTAAACCTGAATCTGGGTTTTTAATGTCTTTAAACCTGAATCTGGGTTTTTAATGTCTTTAAACCTGAATAGGGGTTTTTAATGTCTTTAAACCTGAATCGGGGCCTTTTATCGCGCTGATCAAACACCCAAGTTTGTTTTCGATCGCCGGCGCGCTTCCTGTTGGCGTTCCCACGAGAGAGCGATGAGAGCACAGAGGAGCTGCGCTGAAAGTAAAAATAAAAAGGAGCTTGACTCAAAGAAAAGTTTGTTTTTAAGTGAAACCTCAAGGTGAGTCAGGGAAACGTGGTCCTTGGTCGGCTTGAGGAATGTTGAGGGAATAAAAACAGGAAGTGAGGGAAGCAGAAATAAGGACGTTTCCCGGGAGACGAGTGTGAGCAGGAATAATCTGCTCCAGCACGACTGGGAGAGGGGGAATGTGGGAAGACCAGACAAGCTCGGAATCGTGTGTGTGTGTGTGTGTGTGTGTGTGTGTGTGTGTGTGTGTGTGTGTGTGTCAGAGTAAATGAAGTGGATGAACAGCTGAGGTAGATTTCCTCGGGATCAATGTTTCGAAGAGTCGGGGAATATCTCGGCCTTTTGACGAACTGGCCGAAGCGAACGTGCGGAAGGTGTGACCCCCCCCCCCCAACGCGCCTCCGGACCGCGACAAACGTCGGCGGGGGAGCCGTTTGCCTCTGGAAGCCTGTGTGAAACGGGAGATGATTGGGGAATTCCTGGAAGACGGAGGAGCTTCCAGGTTCCTGACGGGATCCTGATGCTTCCCGGAGCGCCACCAGGACCCTGGAGAACCCGGGGAGGTCCCTCAAGGTGGTCTCGTTCCCAGTAACTCCCAGCATTCCCAGTGTCTCCAGAGCCGGGGTCGATATTCCGCCTTTCTTTGTCCCGCTGCCTCGAGGGGTCTGACAACTGGGTCGGGGGGCGATTCCGTGTGACTCCCGACACCTGAAACCCCCCCGTGGTCCGGGCTGGACGCCGGAAGGCCGGCTCTGAGGCACGGTAAATATTTTCTTCCTCCACGTGCGTGCGGGGGAGTTCCGGCACGTGGACCAGCGCAGCCACGTTTCCCGCGCGCACGCGCTCCCGCGGGGGCGAGGTCCCGACCGCACGCCGTAAACGCACGCCGCCGGAGTAACGGAGCGCAGCTGTCCTGAGCGCAACCCGTAGGCGTTTCTGAGGAGATAAGAGCGGACGGGGGGGGGGTGGGGGCAGTCGGAGCGCAGATCCCAGAAGCGTCGATGTCGGCCCAGGCGAAGGTCACGAACCCGAGGAATGTGGGTCAGGAACGCGCAGGCTCACCTGGGATGGGCCGGCAGCAGCGCTCCTGGCTCCGGGCAAACAGGAGGGCTTTGAGGGGGGAGGGGGGGGCGGTTAATCAGCAACCAGGAGCAGATCAAAACCAGTAGGTCACTGGTCGTAGCAGCCGGAGGGGCCGTTGGAGACGACCAGCAGCGAACCCTGATGGCAGCGTTGGTGTTGTTGCTAGGAGACGCGTCTGTAGCTCCGGGCGGTCCAGGCTGTTCTCACTCCTCTTCACAAACCCTCCACGAGTCCTGAAGAGTAACATTAACACGAGTCCTGAAGATTAACCCCCCCCGTGAGCCTGGTCCTGCTCAAGGTTTCTCCCTGTTAAAGGAGCGCTCCTGTTTGTTGGGGGGGGGTCTGGAAAGCACCTACAGTTGTTTAAAGATGAATTGAAATTCCAGCACAGGAATGTTGTCAAATATTAATGAATCAAACACGCACGTGTGTGTGTGTGTGTGTGTGTGTGTGTGTGTGTGCGTGTGTGTGTGTGTGTGTGTGTGTGTGTGTGTGTGTGTGCGCGCGTGGGGGGGTAGTCATAAACGAGGGCAGCAATCGACCCAGAATGTGCTGTGTGAGTCAGAGCTCAGGTCAATATCACCCCCCCCCAATCTAAAAGAGCCAATAGATATTGCCCCCGCCGCCGCCAGCTAATCGTTTATGGCGAGGATTGAAATGGGCGGGGCTACGCTGAGACAATATTATTGATACTGATCTAATCTCCAGTCAATTTCCTGGACGGTGTGTGTGGGGGGGGGGTTGCTTATGTGGCGTCTCTGTTGACACTGAGTCTTTCAGGTTCTCACTGACCTGGGGGAGGAGCTTCAGGAGATGGAATCGAGTTTGAGCACCTTTGATCTGGATGAGATCAAAGGGACATGGGCCCAAGGAACCCTGATTTCCTCCCTTTCCCGTTAAAGCGTGACAAGCACATGTCTAGTGTCGCTGTCAGATTCCGATATTCCCTGTTTTGCCCCAGGGGAAAATTCCGGCGGGGTTGTTGAGGTGGAAGCGATGACGAACGTCACCCGGTGGCGTCACGAGTAATCAGAGAAACAAACGATTCCCATATCAGACAGAACAAACAGGAGACGCGAGGGTTTATGGCTCCTTCACGTGAGGACGGGCCGAGGAGCGCCGCTATAAACCGTTAGGGTCCGGAGGAGGATGGAAGAAGGAGCCTGAGGAGGGTGAGTGGAGCAGAGCGGGACCCCTGGGGGGGGACGAGCACCGAGGGGGGGGCACGGGGCTGGTTCTGACGGAGCAGCCGTGTGTGTGTGTGTGTGTGTGTGTGTGTGTGTGTGTGTGAGACTTTCCTGCACAAACAGAAAGTTACCAAGTAGTCGCGGAGACAGAAGTGTAACCTTTGTGCTTTTCCAGGAAGCCTCGTATCTTTGGGAAAGCTGATTCCCGTGCAGCTACTTGAATCCACCGGAATCAGTGAAGTAATCTGATTACTTTCATTTTTATTTTGAAGTTCATTTCTAACCGTCAGTTGTCGGATGTGGAAGACGTGATCCAAATATTAATCCGCCCGTTCCCTTTTCTAGAATTCTCAAGATGTTTTGGATGTTCCTGTACTTCGGCGCCCTGGTTGCCGTGGCGCTCACATCCACGACGCTGTCTCCACCCCCCACCACGAAGCCCGAGGAGGGATTCTGCCGGGTCTTCAACTCGGGCCGCTCTGCCGACTGTCTGGGGAGGCAGCTGAAGAGCGTCCCGTGGTGGAGCTTCCCACCTGTCCTGGAAGACATCGACCTCTCCTACAACAAGCTTCAGGCGATCAGTGCCGAAGACTTCGCCGGATTCCCTCGACTCCGCAGCCTCAATCTGGACTACAACAACATTTCTCACATCGCCAGCGACGCCTTTAAGAACAACCCTGGGCTGGAAATCCTCAAGATCTTCAACAACTCCCTGGTGGAGATCCCCACAGAAGCTCTGGCTCCTCTGCTGAACCTCAGAAAGCTCTACATGTCCAACAACCTGTACGAACGCGCAACCCTGACCGACACCTTCTCCACCTTCACAAGACTCCAGACCCTGTCGATGGGCGGTCCTCTGGTGAAGGGTCTGAAGAAGGACGACTTCCAACCTCTCAAGAACATCCGCCTGAAGGAGTTTGCCATCAAGTGTTCGTCCAACCTGATGTTCTACGAGTGTGGTAGTCTGGAGGTCGTCCACACACAGATGTTGGGCTTCGACATGGCCATCGACCAAAGGCCGAGTGCCCTTGTCGACATGCTGCGCGACATCGCCAACAAAACTTTTGTCGCCATCCAGTTCCGCAACCTGTTTGAGTTCAGGTACTACATGGAGGAGGAGGACATCTTCCAGGGTCTGAGGCACGTGGCGGCGTACCAGCTCGTCTTCCACCGGGGCAAGTTCAACGAGAACCTCCTCAGGATGGCTCTGCTGAACCTGGAAGCTGTCAAGAGGTTGAGGCTTCAGTACATCGACTTCGCCCGTTCGCCAACGTTTGTGGATAATGGGGCGGGCTCCAGCGTCACCAACCTTGTTCTGGACAACCTGGACCTGTGGTGAGTGTTTGAGGGAGAACATCAAACTAAAAGTGGTGATCTGACCTTGTTTGGGTGACGCCCGTTGGCATCGATGGTATACAACTAAGCCCGTGACCTTGTGTCTGCAGGTACATCAGCAACCCCGATGTGCTGCGGTTTGACTGGCGCTTCACCTGGTTTAACAAGATCAGAAGTCTCTCCATTCAGTACGTGTACTTCAACTCGGTACCCTGCGACTCCTGGCTGGAGATGAAAGACGTGAAGGTCCTGGACGTGTCCAACAACCGACTCAGCGACGACTCCATCTTCAACCAGCTGTGCGACTACCGGGGCTCTGCGCCGAACCTGCGCCTCTTCAACATGAGCAACAACGAACTGACTAGCTTGACAGACCTCTCCCTGCTGACCAAGGAGTTCCAGCAGCTGCAGGAGGTGGACCTGAGTCGCAACAAGCTGGGCTCCGCCGCCAAGAGCCGCAACTGCGTCTGGCGGAAGAGCATCACTCGCTTCATCGTCCGCCACAACAACTTCGAGAGCAGCGCCCTCTGTTGTCTGCCCACCTCCGTGGAGTTCTTGGACCTGTCTTACTGCGAGCTCGACCAGCTGAACATGACGTTCTTCTCGAAAACCAACAACCTGAAAGAGCTCCACCTGAGCGGGAACAAGATCAAGTTCATCCCATCGAAGTGGGGGAGCCCGTCGCTACAGTCACTCAGCCTGGACGGGAACTCGTTTGGTCTCATCAGCACAGAGTCCTTCCAGGACATGCCCCTCCTGTCCCGCCTGAGGGCAGGGAACAACCCCTACCACTGCACCTGCGAGCTCCACGCCTTCGTCCAGGACACCATCGCCAAGGCCAAAGTCAACCTGACGGACTGGCCCTGGAACTACAAGTGCTACCACCCCGAGCCGCTGCTGAACACCGTCATTTCCAAGTACCTCCCCTCGAAAGTGGCGTGCGACATCAGGCTGGTCATCGTCATCAGCGTGGCCACCACCACGGTGGTGGTCCTCATACTGGTGCTGCTTTGTTACATTTTTGACCTCCCCTGGTACACCAAGGCCACCTTCCAGATCATCAGAGCCAAGTACCGAGCGCACAAGGAGCAGGCGGCTGGGGAGGCGGGGCCTTTCAACTACCACGCCTTCATATCCTACAGCCATTGCGATGCCGACTGGGTCAGGGATCAGCTGTTGCCCTGCTTGGAGAACAACGGGAACCCCTACCGTTTGTGCATCCACGAGAGGGACTTCATGCCGGGGCGCTGGATCATAGACAACATCATCGAAAACATCGAGAACAGCCGCAAGGTGAGCTACGATTGAGATGGCCTTCGTTGGTGTGCTGTAACAGGTGATAAGTGGTCTCTCTCTCTCCCTCCTCAGGTAATATTTGTTCTCTCCCGCCACTTCGTTAACAGCGAGTGGTGCAACTACGAGCTGTACTTCGCTCAGCAGAGGGCGATGGGGAAGACCTTCAGCGACGTCATCCTGGTGGTGAAGGAGCCCATCGATCCCAACTCCCTGCCCAGCAAATACTGCAAGTTGAAGAAGATGCTGAGCACCAAGACGTACCTGGAGTGGCCCCAGCAGCCCAACCAGCAGGCCTTCTTCTGGGCCCAGCTGAGGAGCGTCCTGGGGAGGCCCACCGCCGTCGGGAGGGGCCGCCCCAGCGTGAGGAGCAGGACGTCCGCGGGAAGCATCTCCGTCATCGGGCCGCTCGTGGATCAAAGGGACCCGGGGTTGGACAGAGACGAAGATGGGGAGCCGGACTGCGAGGTGTTTGAGAACCGCTGTGAGGTGTCCAGCCAGAGGCAAATCCCCATGGTGGCGGTCTGAGCTCGCCCAGGACACCAAAGGCACGACCCGAACCCGGTTCGGCCCGCTTCAGCCCCTCTGGTCTCATGTGATCGACACGGGGCCCGACTGAGGGGTCCGACTGAGGGGTCCGAGGCCCCGACGAGATCACCCGTGTTGAACTCTGGTTAACGAACAAGGAGGCAGACGGACCTCAAGACGACGGCGGAACATCTAAAATCAAGTCTGTTCTGTTGTCACTTACTTTCATGTTTGGTTGGAGGTTGTAGATAAAAACATCAACTCTTGGGACTGGACCATCATCCATCCATCCATTATCCATCCATCATCCATCCATCAATCATCCATCCATCCTTGGTTGGACCATCTACTGAAAATCTATTACCTACCGCCCCCTGGTGGCCAGTTTGATATCGAGGCTGGGGAGACTGGCGGTCTTGGGTTTGTAGGAATACACGTTCTCTTTTTGTTGCACATATTTTTGGCTTGTGTCTTTGTACGTTTGTTCGGGATTTTTCTCGTGTCACTGGAGTAGGAACGATTAAGAAAAAATGTGTTTCTCTCTCTGACTCTTTTCTAATTACTCGTTCATTTGGTGGCTTGTTCATTTTCAGTTAAGCTTTACTCATATTAAAGAAATGTGCTCACACCTTGGCAATAAAGCCAAATTGCTTTCTCAGATGGAGGGACATGCAAATAAGTGCCGCATGTACATGAGTTTCTTTATGGTTTTATGAAGGAATATTTACATAATTAAAAGCAGCAGGTCTGAAAACCTGACAGTAAAGTTTGCTTCTTTACATGAAGGAAGCAGCTGTTGAACAAGAGCATTCCTGATTTCTTATCACTGTTGTGTTATTATGTGACGGGAGACGTTGTTCCTTCTATCAGAAGGTCACGGGGTCGCTCGGCTCTGCGGCGTCCTTGAGAGAGTCGTGAAATGTGAATCAGTCCTGCGGCAGCTCTTCGAGTGTCTTTGTTGCTCCCGCAGAGCAGACGGCGCTTTGACGTGAGTTTCTGAGGGCGAGAATGTGAGGAGGCTGAATAAGGGGAAGCTGGTTAACTGCTGATTAATGGTGATTGAGTTGAGCTCAAATTTAAAAGGTTTCATCCTGTTGCTGGGAAACGTGCTGCTCCTGTAGGTCGTCTGTAGTGTTCCAGAACGACCGCTAGGCGGCGGCAGAGGGCTCGTCTTTGCGTGTTATTAAAATGGTTTTACTTTAATGGTGTTAAGCGTAATTTCCCGTGTTTTCTTGTTTTACTTTTGGACGTTTTTATACTAAATGTAGACCCGTGGAAATGTGTAAAAAATAAAAATTCTGAATTTGAAGTCGGAAAACAGCTATTTGAAGGTGAAAAGTTCATGAATTGAGCGTAGCCGAGCTGCTGCTGCGTCTTGATGAAAGGCTGCTGAATAATTTCTGCACCGACATCATCAACAATCATCCGTGAATATTCATGAAGGCGCTTGTCGATGATCGTTGGCTGATGCTAATCAAGGATGATTTGCTTTCTGGGGAAAGATTATTCTAATTGCCGGCCTGCAATTACATCAAAACCGCTGCTCGAGCATCGTCGTCGCTTTAATGGCAAACGATGTGGCTGAGAGTCATTAGTCACGGCCAATAAAACCGGGAAAAATTAAGCAGGGAATTCTGTTATTCTTACGATTCGTCCGTGGGAGGGCAAAGGGTTGCAGCGTTATGCAAAAGGCCTGAAGATAAAACTCGTGCGGGAGATCAAAAGTCCAAGGTTTGTACTTGTCCCCCTCTTTGTTGGAGTAGTCGCGGAACGCCGAGACCATGATGGTCACCGCCATATCCAGATTACCTGCCCCTTCCATTTCCAAGGTTTTCCCGACTGGATGACTGGAAAAACCACAGAGTCGCCGGGAATGATCAGGAGAACCTCCGCCTCCTGTTTTCTGACATCCAGCAGAAGCATCAACATTCCCAAAAACATCGACGGTTACAGCGGGACACTTTGACGTTCCCGAGGGAAAACAGCATTCCGGTTTTCCAAAACGCGACTCCAGTGTTTTCCGTTGTGGAAGATCTCTGATGAGCTCACAGGAAAAGTACTTATAATTAGTGACAAAAACACGTGTGTGTTCAGAGGAAATATTCACAGGAGACGGACGAGTGTGCTAAAACCTCCTGATAGAAGTTTGAGTTTTTGGTTTAAAGTTTGTGAAACCCTTATAAAACCCTTATTAAACCCTTATTAAACCCTTATTAAACCCTTATTAAACCCTTATTAAACATTTATAAAGCGCTTATAAAAAGGTGTGTCGCGGTCGCTGACTCATCGTGTGGTGAAAGTGAGCC
Organism: Lagocephalus sceleratus; assembly: GCA_911728415.1. Lineage (NCBI taxonomy): Eukaryota > Metazoa > Chordata > Actinopteri > Tetraodontiformes > Tetraodontidae > Lagocephalus > Lagocephalus sceleratus. Next base: position 11,569,877 of record CAJVRN010000126.1, read on the forward strand.
CAACCAGCTTCACTGGGTGTGGGTTTACCTGCGCTCACCTCCGTTCACCTTACATCACAGGTGTCAAACCGGTTCCACAAAGGTGAGGCTGCAGGTTCTGGTCCAACCCAGCAGCAGCAGCACCAGACTGGACTCACTTCATCAACTCACCTGAGTCTTCAACAGCTGACTGGTCAAACTGGGTGAGCTGGACTGGTGGGACCAGAACCTGCAGCCTCACGGCCCCTTTGTGGAACTAGTTTGACACCTGTGATGTAAGGTGAACGGAGGTGACACCCCTGCCTTACATGGTCACGGCGTCCGCCTGCGCTCCCGCCGCTGGCCGCCGGGGGGCGCTCTTCGGGCCGGCTGCATTTAAGCGGCGGGGCGGCGAGCAGCCGCCACCACTCCTGCCTCACCTGCACCTCCTCAGGTAAGCTCGCCTCCGCCGCCGGGGTTCCTTGGGAGGGGTTGCTCTTGACGGAGCGCTTTACCTCCGTTGGGGTGGGGGGGGGCGGCATGGGGAGGGGGGCTCTAACTCTGGAAGCCTCCTCGAGGGGCCTGGCGGCGGTGGCGGCGGGGGGCGCGTCTGGACGCGCAGCCGTGAATTTAGGACGGGAGTCTGGGCGAAGGAACCCGAGCGGGCCTTTCCGCCTCCGCAAACGACATCGAGTTTCCAGGCGTCCGTCAGGCGGGGGTGGCGTGGGTGGGGTTCAGGGCTTTGTCCCGCCGGGGCGACCCGACGCCCCCCCCGGCGGCGTCCACCTGCGCTCTCACGTACATTCAATCAGGGGCGTCGACATGGGAGCTGGAAGAATTCCGACCGTTTGGGATCCTCCCTGGCGACCACAGGAATGTCGACCGGAGTCTCCAGATCCTCCGGTCTTCCCGGATTTGGGCTTCTGGGATCCTCAAACGCCGACGTTTGTCGGTGTAGGTCGGAGACGGAAAACACCGGCGTCGCGTTTTGGAAAACCGGAATGCTGTTTTCCCTCGGGAACGTCAAAGTGTCCCGCTGTAACCGTCGATGTTTTTGGGAATGTTGATGCTTCTGCTGGATGTCAGAAAACAGGAGGCGGAGGTTCCCCTGATCATTCCCGGTGACTCTGTGGTTTTTCCAGTCATCCAGTCGGGAAAACCTTGGAAATGGAAGTGGCAGGTAATCTGGATATGGCGGTGACCCTCATGGTCTCGGTGTTCCACAACTACTCCAACAAAGAGGGGGACAAGCACAAGCTCAGCAAACCGGAGCTGAAGAACCTGCTGAAGAACGAGCTGCCCATGCTGCTGTCTCCGGTAACGCCGCCGGGAATTCTGCGTTGAGCCAGCTTTTATTGTGAAAGGGTGCGTGTGCGCGTGTGTGTGGGGGTCGAGGGGCGCTTCCGGTAACGGCGTTCTGCTCCAGACCGGCAGTGAATCGATGGCGGACGACATCATGCGGGACCTGGACAACGACAGGGACGGCGAGGTGGACTTCGTGGAGTTCATGCGGCTTGTCGGGTCACTGGCCGTCGCCTGCCACGAGATGTTCGTCAAATTGGACTGCGAGAATCGCCAGTGAGACGGCGCCGCCGCCCGGCGAAGCTCCGGGATGACGCGGCTGTGGGAGGAGTCCCTCCACAATAAAGCTCGTACCCTCTAGCCCCGCCTCCCGCCTGTTCTTTACCCCCGCTTATTTTAGACTTCGTTGCTATGGAAACGGTGTCCTGCGACCGTAGCGATCCCTGTAGTTTCACCCGAGTGTCACGGTCCCAGTTGTGTTGGGTAGTTTGGGTCTCACTGTGCGCTCCGCGGTTCGGTTCGGTTCCGACCCGCCCCCGTGTTTTGTGTCTCCCCGCTTCAACAGGTGCTGCGTCACGGACTGTGATTGGCTCGTTGGAGGATGACGTCATTTAAATGCCCCGGGGTTCCACCCGATTTCCCGCTTCTGGCTTCGTCCTCGCTCGGTCACGTGACTCGCCGCGTCGGCGTCACCGCGCCGCCGCCGCCTCGTGGTGTTGACGGTGCCACGCGCCGTCTGATCACGTGGTGATGTCGTCTTACCACCATCACGTCCCCGGGACTGGAGCCTGACACCGAGCAAAGGTTCTACAGCTCAGCTTGATAAAACCTGGTCCTGGTCCAGGTCCTGGTCCTGGTCCTGGTCCTTCTCCTTTTCCTATTCCTGGTCCTGGTCCTGGTCCTGGTCCTGGTCCAGGTCCTGGTCCTGGTCCTGGTCCTGGTCCTGGTACTGGTCCTTCTCCTTCTCCTGGTCCTGGTCCTGGTCCTGGTCCTGGTCCTGGTCCTGGTCCTGGTCCTGGTCCTGGTCCTGGTCCTGGTCCTTCTCCTTCTCCTGGTCCTGGTCCTTCTCCTGGTCCTGGTCCTTCTCCTTCTCCTGGTCCTTCTCCTGGTCCTGGTCCTTCTCCTGGTCCTGGTCCTTCTCCTTCTCCTGGTCCTGGTCCTGGTCCTGGTCCTGGTCCTGGTCCTTCTCCTTCTCCTGGTCCTGGTCCAGGTCCTGGTCCTGGTCCTTCTCCTGGTCCTGGTCCTTCTCCAGGTCCTGGTGCTTCTCCTGGTACTGGTCCTTCTCCTTCTCCTGGTCCTGGTCCTTCTCCTGGTCCTGGTCCTTCTCCTTCTCCTGGTCCTGGTCCTGGTCCTTCTCCTTTTCCTTTTCCTGGTCCTGGTCCTTCTCCAGGTCCTGGTCCTTCTCCTGGTCCTGGTCCTTCTCCAGGTCCTTCTCCTTCTTCAGCTCCTGGCCCTGATCCTTCTCCTTCTCCTGGTCCTTCTCCTTCTTCAGCTCTTTCTCCTGGTCCTGGTCCTTCTCCTTCTTCAGCTCCTTCTCCTGGTCCTGGTCCTTCTCCTTCTCCTTTTCCTGGTCCTTCTCCTTCTTCAGCTCCTGGTCCTGATCCTTCTCCTTCTCCTGGTCCAGGTCCTGGTCCTGGTCCTCCTCCTTCTCCTGGTCCTTCTCCTTCTTCAGCTCTTTCTCCTGGTCCTGGTCCTTTTCCTTCTCCAAGTCCAAGTCCAAGTCCAAGTCCAAGTCCAGGTCCAGGTCCAGGTCCAGGTCCAGGTCCAGGTCCAGGTCCAGGTCCAGGTCCAGGTCCAGGTCCAGGTCCAGGTCACAGTTTAATTTCGTCTGAGTAAATTTAATGTAGGTCCGCCTGAACGCGTGTTCCTGTCGCAGTACCGCTTCTGACCACCAGAGGGAGACAACCGCAGTTTGAGCCTTTGACCGTTTGGAGGGGAATAATTAATTAATCCTAAATTATAGTTCTGAATTTCTTCTCCTTTATTTATGGGCTAAACTCAAGACCACATCAGTAGTGTTAGAATCTAAGGGCTATACTGTGAGTAAATATCTTTTTATGGTCTTTGGACACACACGCAGCAGAATCATGGATTTATCATTTATGATCATCTTAATTATGTTCCGATCAGATTAGATCGGAGTTTATTTTTATAGTTGTGACAAGATTGTCATGGAAAATATCCGAGGACCTGCTCGTGTGTGTGTGTGTGTGTGTGTGTGTGTGTGTGTGTGTGTGTGTGTGTGTGTGTAGAAGTCAAACATGACACTGATGTGTGTTTACAGTCAGAGAGGAAACGTTGTGAGGACCAGTGAGAGACGGACGGATTCAATATCCCGAGTTTATACACACACACACGCGCACACACACTTTCACACACACACACGCACACACACACGCGCATCTTCACACACACACACACACGCACCTTCACACATACACACGCACCTTCACACACACACACCTTCACACACACACGCACACACAAACACACAAACACCTTCACAAGCACACACACACACCTCACACACACACGCACACACACCTTCACACACACCTTCGCACACACACATGCACCTTCACACACACGCACACAGACACACACACACACCTTCACAAGCACACACACACACCTCACACACACACACACACAGACCTTCACACACACCTTCACACACACACACACGCACCTTACACACACACACACAGACACACACACACGGACACACACATCTATAAAAAGAGGAGGAAGTGTTGGACTCTTTTGGGACGACCCCCCCCCTTCTGTTTTTTGGAGCGTTCCTTTTTTCTTGTCTTTCTTCTTCTCTTTTCTCCACTTCTCCTCACACCCTCCGCCTTCATTCGCTTCCCGCCGGCGCCGAGGTCGAGTCCCCGTGTGACCCCCCCCCGGCCTGTCGTGACCCCCCCTCCAGGTGTCGCTGTTCCAGCCTCAGCGGGAGCTCCCGCTGTACCCCCCTCAGGTGTGTTGGTTTTCCAGGTGATCGTTTCGGGTCACCTGACCGTCCTCGCCCAATCACACGGCGCCGAGGTCCCGCCCCTCCTTATCTGGCTTTACGGCCTGGGGGGGAGGAGTTATCGGAGCATCCCGGCTGTTTGAGTTTCTCCAGTGAGGGATGGACTTGGACAATGTTTACCCCCCAGGGTCAATGTTTACCCCCCCCCCTTATCGCGCTGGGAGCCCCCCCCCGGACAGGCTGGCCCCTCCCTCCAAGACTCTGGTGGTTGAGCAATCGCCCCGCTACGGCGGCGGCGAACGGGGGCCCGAAACCGCAGAGGGGGGGTCTGGGTGGGGCCCCCCCCCACCCACATGACCGCCGTTGACCTTCATTCACAAAGGTCAGCCTTAATCCAGAACGCCACCAGGGCGGCTCTTATCTCCCTCACTGTTGTCCCTCCTCGCTCGCCCCAGAGCAGGTGCAGCCATTCAGGAGGGGGAACACACCTTCACACACACACACACACACACACACACACACACCTTCACACACACACACACACACACACACACACACACACCACACACACACACACACACACACACACACACACACACACCACACCTTCACACACACACACACACACACCTTCACACACACACACACACACACACACACACACACACACCTTCACACACACACACACACACACACCTTCACACACACACACCTTCAGACACACACATACACACCTTCACACACACACACACACACAAACACCTTCACACACACACACACACACACCTTCACACACACACACCCTCACACACACACACACCCTCACACACACACACACACCTTCACACACACACACCTTCAGGCACACACATACACACCTTCACACACACACACCTTCATACACACACACCTTCAGACACACACATACACACCTTCACACACACACACACACACACACACCTTCACACACACACACACACCTTCACACACACACACCTTCAGACACACACATACACACCTTCACACACACACACCTTCATACACACACACCTTCAGACACACACATACACACCTTCACACACACACACACCTTCACACACACACCACACACACACACACCTTCACACACAAACACACCTTCACACACACACACACACACACACACAAACACACCTTCACACACACACACACACACACACCTTCACACACACACACACACCTTCACACACACACACACACACACAATCAACAGGAGTGTGTTCTCTCTGATAACGTCGGGAGGGTTCAGGAGGAGGTCTGGGGTCTCCAGGCGTCAACGACGGACCGCCGGTCTCACCCTCGACAGCGCCACGTCGTTCCCGTGGAAACGCCTCAGGCGACCACATCAGTCGTGTATCAGCGAACCTTTGAGACTTTATTCGTCCCGATATTAAACAAGTCGAAGACGTTTTGGTTTCTTCGGCGAAGAAGAACAGAATCGGAAGAGGAGGGGGCGGAGCTTCTGCGATGATGTCATTGTTTGTTTTTTAAGTTGCTCTTGGATTCACGTGTTTGAGCATCAAAGGCATCAAAGCTCGGTTCAAAACGCTCGCTCGGTGTGATTCTTTGATTGCTTTGATGACTCTCTGCCTCTCTTTGATCTGCGACTTTCATGTCCGCCGGCCCGCTTCATCGATCTTCTGCGGACACAGCAACAGTGAGCGCGCAGGCCGGCCACGTGACCGACAAGATCAAAGCGACAGCGCGGTCTCCGCCCACCACCGAGCAGGAGATCAAAGCAGGAGCCCGAGGAAATTTGCTGCGAAATCCTGATCTGGAACTGATGAATTCCTTTGATGTTTCTGGGTGACTACGGTCGTCTTAATTTGAAAAACATCGATTTTGTTTGATTTGTTTGGCCTCAAAGCTTCAACAACAAAAGGCTCTTCGGGCGTCTTCTTCGGGTTTGAGGAGAGTAAAAGTTCAGCCGGAGCCGCTGGAGCGTCGCGTTTCCTGTCGTCGCGGCGACCGGTCAGCACGACTCCCTTTTCGGGGCAGCAGCGGGACGCCGATGTCCCCGGGGGCGACGCATGACAGGGACGCTTTGCTGGGGGGCGGGCAAAGACGGATGGCGGCTGTCGGCCCTCGCGCGCGTGCGCGCCGTCCTGATGAACGACCTCTGACCTCCAGAAAGAGGATCGGGGCAGAGGAAGTGTAGGGGCGAGGTGAAGAGGGGACTGGGCGGGGGGGTGCCCGGCGCCACATTATGCTTCCTGTCAGTCACAAATGACGCCCCCCCCCCCCCCCAGAAACAAGGGGGGGGTATTTGACCCTGAGCAGAGATGATCAGTAAATGTGGGGGGGGTCAGGGTGAAGCTGGGGGTCCCCAACCCCCGGGGCGGGGGCCGAATCGGTACCGGGTCACCAAGAAATAATTGATTATTTCTGTTGTGTTTATTATCTGAGTCTGAACAAGCTTTTATTTTGAAAAACCACCGGATTCTCTCGGTTACATCTCGGTCACCAAAAGCATCAAAATGAGTAAAAAACAGACGTGGAAGTTTATTTTGAAGGGGCAAAGGCCCAGATTTAGATTTAGATTTGACGTCAGGTCGTGAAAAGCTGAGCTACGGCCGCTCGTAACTCAACGTCGCGCCGGGGCGAGGCGCCGGCCCCTGATTGGCCGGGGCCCCTCACAAGCCCCGCCCGGCCCGTGCTGACCCCCCGGGGCTGGGGGGTCAAGGCTGGGTCTCTGCTCCAACTAATGACTTCCTCCTAATAAAGACGTGATGTATGGCCGCCGCGATAGGCCGCTGAGATGACCAGCAGGTAACCCCGGCAACGGGGGAGGGGGGGGGCGAAGAAAGACGACCTTTATGCTCCCACAGGGCCAAACCTCAGCGAGTCCAGGAAGAAGCTCCTCACCTCCGGGTTTATCACCTGTTGGTCCACCGACCCGGTGAGGTCCTCCTCGGACCAGAGGGTCAAAGGTCAGCCCTGGTTTAGGCCGGAGGACGAGGGGGGGACGAGGGGGGGACCGGGGGGGGCGAAGGCCGGAGAAGACCAACGGGACGAAAGAACGAACCTGAGACGAGCATGGACGATCGTGCCCTGCAGCTCCAGGCAGCTTCCTCCCACCGCCACGGTGGCTTCGGCTGCGTGTGTGTGTGTGTGTGTGTGTGTGTGTGTGTGTGTGTGTGTGTGTGTGTGTGTGTGTGTGTGTGTGTGACAGCAGGATATTTGGAAACTCTGATTCACTTGGATTTAGTTTAGTCGTTAGTTGTTGGTGAGGACAGATTTTTACTGGAAGGATTACATGACATTGTAAAAGCAGAAAACAGACCTGCCCCCCCCCCTTCACACACACACACACACACACACACACACACACACACACACACACATACACACACACACACCTCTCTGCCTTTCAGGCAACAAATACCAGTTTAAACACACAATCCAGTTACAGCTTTATAACTTTTTCTTTCTTATTTGCTCAGATTAAATCGCCTTCGGAATTCATGAAAACAGGAGAACAACAGGGGGAAAACACGACCCCCCTCGCCCCCCCCCCAGAAGAATAAAGACTAATCTTCTAAGTGTGTTTCGCCCTTTTGGTTCAAATCTTCTAATTCGGAACACACGGCCTCGCCGACGCCGGCTGTCGTTCCCAGCGTCGCCGCCAGGTGGCGACAGCCCCCCAGGAACAACGCGCCCGCCCCCCCACAGGTTTCACCAAATAAACACACAAGTGTGAAAGTAACGCAACTGAGTGGAAACACGAGTGTGAAGCACACACACACACACACACACACACACACACACACACACACACACACACACAGAAGAGAAGAGGAGGGAGGCCAGGCCTCCTCCAGATAAACCTGCAGGAGGCCCCTCTGACTTTAACTTTTTTATCCAACTTTAACTTTTTTATCCAACTTTAACTTTTTTTTATTCAACTTTAACTTTTTTTATTCAACTTTAAATGTGTTTTCAATCTCTTTTTTTTTTCCTGTTTATGCTTTAACGGTTTTGGGTTGTTGGGACAATAAGATGCAGCTGCAAACAAGACGGAAAACAAGGAAGAGGGAGGAAGAGGAGGAGGGAGAGAGGGAGAAGATGGAAGCGGAGGAGTGAGTGAAAGAGAGAGGGATAAAAGACGGGAGGGCAGGGAGAGCGAGAGAAAGGGAGGAAGGGAGATTAAAGGGAGAGGAGGAAGAGAAATGGAGAAAAGAGGGAAGAGAGGGGGAGAGAGCATCTGTTTCCTGTCTGGAGTCCAGCTGGAGGAAGAACAAACGACAAAAGAAGAAGAGGAGGAGGAAGAGTGGGGCCAGCCTGAGAACCTGTCTCACACACACACACACACACACACACACACACACACACACACACACACACACACACACACACACATACTCACAAGACACACACACACACACAAGACACTCACACACACTCTCAGGAGGAAGTAGACAGGTTTTTTTCCCTGAGGAAGTCTACGTGTGCGCGCGTGTGTGTGTGTGCGTGTGCGTGTGTGTGCGTGCTTCTTTGTGTGTGTGTGTGTGTGTGTGTGTGTGTGAGCATGTCCGGTCTGGATTTCCTGATTTGTTTGTCCTCTCACACACTTTTCTTCCTGCTCGTCCACATTTAGACTTCCCGTGCGTCTATTCTCAGCCGCTCACATCTGTCTGTGTTTACACGTCCTTTTATTTAAATGCTCTGATTGAAACGTTACACTCGCATCCTTTTGATTACATTTCTTTTATTGCTATATTTAACTTAATCACAGCCTCGAGGCCTTGTTGTTATTAATTCTGTATTTTACTAAAATGTTATTTTATGTCTTAAATAAACTGTTAAATTCATGTTTATTCTGGATGAGGGTGAGTTTCCTTCAGGATTATTTAATCCTGATGAAAGAGGCTCATTTCTGTGGGATGTGGAATATCTCTGCACGGAGCAAATATTCGACATTTAAATGACACAATAGGTGCAACACACACACACACACACACACACACACATACACACACACACACACACACACTCACACACACACTCACACACACTCACACACTGGTCCAGGTGAGCAGGGGACACGTGTGTTGAGGCACCATCACATGAGGTCATTGCTGTTAAGACATCTGGGCAGACGTGTGTGTGTGTGCGTGCATGTGTGTGTGTGTACGTGTGTGTGTGTGTGTGTGGACATGTCTCATGGTAACATGGGGGGAGCAGGTGCGTCATGGCAACAATATGAAATTTTTCTCACAGCCTTGACAATCACGGACGTGGATCCTTTGCATTGTGTGTGTGTGTGTGTGTGTGTGTGTGTGTGTGTGTGTGTGTGTGTGTTTCCCCTCACCTTCACACACCCCCCTGCGGGCTCATTGTCACGACCGCTCCTCCGTTTTTCTTTATTCGTCCCTGCGGAGCCAAAGTCAACCAAACAAACCAAAGTTCTGGTTCTGATGTTTTTCTACATGAAACTCTTCAAACATTGAAAGTTTAAATATTTAAAGTTCAAATATTTAAAGTTTAAAGATTTAAAGTTTAAATGTTTACAGCAGCAGAGCCTTCGTCCACTTATTTCAACGGAAGTACGACAAAGTTGGAGGTTCTGGTTTAAACTTTCACTCTTTGTGTTCACTCTTCTGTTTCTTTGCAATTGCGTAACAACTGAGCCCCCCCTCACTCACACACACACACACACACACACTCACTTACTCACACACACATACACGACCCCCCCAGACCCCCACCATTGGCTAACGGGGCTCATCAGTCGTCGGTCTCCATGGAGACCTTAATTACAGACAGGGATGTTTGTGCGTCTGCAGGATCTTCCAGCGACAAAACATCAAACCACAACAGAAACGCTGAAATGTCTCCTCCCCTCGTGATATTTATAGGCCTGTCCATTAGACACACACACACACACACACACACACACACACACACACACACACACACACACACACACACACACACACAAACACACACACAAACACACACACACTCGCAAACAAAAAACAAATCCCACACGCTTCACACACAGACACACAAGTGTGTGCACGTGTGTCCACCCTCTGACGGGCCGGATGAGTGAGTGAGTGTGTGTGTGTGTGTGTGTGTGTGTGTTGCGTCCACATCTGTGTGTTGTTGTTTGTATGGAGAGCAGAAGTGGGGCCAATCTGCTGAAACTTCAAAGTTGGAAAAAGTAGAAAGGAATATTCAGACATCCTGCTGCACGCACTCACACACTCACACACTCACACACACACACACACACACACACGCACACACACTCTCTGTTGTGGACAGTGCGTCCCCGTTAACCAGCGATGGGGCCAAACCTCTTTGAAGATGTGAGGACACGGACAGATGCCATCACGTTCCAAAAATGTCCTTACAACATTCATCGTCTCACGCACACACACACACACACACACACACACACACACACACACACACACACACACACACACACACACACACACACCGAGCCTTCTCCTCCTCCACTGTTAGGATGATCTGATGCGTCAGGACTCGTGTTTGTCTTTGTTCTTCTCTTTGATGTCTTTGATGTGAGGGTCTGAAAACGTCCGGACTTTTCCAGGACGGCGGCTCCTCGTGGTCGGGCTCGAACCCGAACCTTCTCCCGGCGTGCTGGGGCCGCTCTGAGGATCCCGCTGGATCAAACAGAGCGTGGGCGTAGATGCGTCAGGAATTCTCTAATACCTCCTCAAACCGCAGCTCCATCAGGGACTAATCCCGGAGACTAGCGGGCTCAGGTCGGATCAAGACGGAGCGCCGAGGCCGCGGTCATGTGACCTGGGTGGGGTTGAGGGGCAGGTCATGTGACTGGGGGGGTGGTTGTGTGTTTGTGTGAGTCAGCCGTGGAATTACAGGTGACAACCACAAACACATCTGGGAGCGGGAAGACCAAAACACGGAAAAACCCCGATGTTCTTCATCATGGAATCACGGAGTGACGACACCAGCACATTCCCTTCAGGAGAAACGCCGCGCGGCGTTCCCCAGGGCCCATTCCAAGGCCCCATCTGCCTTGAATTCCCAGATTTATTTGCGCTTGACGGATGAGGCGATGTCGGGAACGTCCTGGCTGACGGAGAACCCAGCTCCGACGACAACGTTGGGATAAACGTGAAGATCCCACGTGGGGTTCACAGAGCGTTCCTGAAGCTTCTTCCCGAGCGTGACACAGACAGGTTTCCAAACCGGCCTTCAAAGCTTCCGCAGGAGGAAGATTTCGGAGCCGAATTGGGATTTATCGGAACGTTGATGTTGTTTTTTTCCGGGAACCTGTTTGGGATCGGGCGCGTGGTCGCGTCAGTGAAACATGATTGATCCGGACTCACGAGGGGAGCGTGCCGTGGCCCAGGGCTTTTCCAGACGAGTGGAAATAGCCCCGGCGGCAGTTTCCCAACATTGTGCACCCGGAACGCCGGGAACACTTTAAAATGAAAAGTGTGAGAAAGGAGCGCTGGATGCGGAGACGCGGCGGCACAATGAGGCCATTCTTCTCCCGCCGCGGCGCAACATCCTTCCTCCTGTTTGTGAGGCGCACGAGGCCGGGATCTGGGAACGCCGCTGGAGCACCTGCAGTAGCAGGACGGCAATGAACGATGGGAACAAGCACGCGCGCACACACACGTAAACACACACGTAAACACACACGTAAACACACACGCGTCGGTGGATCTGCCGTGGCGGCGTGGAGCAGCATCAGCGAGCGCTGCCACATTCCGTAACTTCCCGACATTCCAGTCTCCGGAGGAGATTCGAGCAGCAGAAACTTCCAGAACATTCCGGGCGCCGCTGATGTCGTCGGTGGTGGCGCGTGGTGGGCGGAGCTTCGGCGGCTGGCAGGTATCTGAATGTTTAAATTCCTCAGTCTACGTCTGTCGCTCACAGACGCTGAGTCACACACACACACACACACACACACACACACACACACACACACACAGAGGAACGAAGGGCATTCCCGTGTGTGTGTGTGTGTGTGTGTGTATGTTCAGCATGCAACAATTAGCCAATAAAGTTTCTCCATGCCTGGGTGCAGCCATGCATGTCCTCCAGGGTGGTGTGTGTGTATGTGTGTGTGTGAGAGTGTGTGTGTGTGTGTGTGTGTGAGAGTGTGTGTGTATGTGTGTGTGTGAGTGTGTGTGTGTGTGTGTGTGTGAGAGTGTGTGTGTGTGTGTGTGTGTGTGTGAGAGAGTGTGTGTGTGTGTGTGTGAGAGTGTGGGTGTATGTGTGTGTGTGAGAGTGTGTGTGTGTGTGTGTGTGTGAGTGTGTGTGTGTGTGTGAGAGTGTGTATGTGTGTGTGTGAGAGTGTGTGTGTGTGTGTGTGTGTGAGAGTGTGTGTGTGTGTGTGTGAG
>CAJVRN010000126.1:11587500-11595000 GCA_911728415.1 Lagocephalus sceleratus
CCCCCCCCGTCCTAAATTAAGCATTTCTGCTTTTCCTCGGTGGGTCAGAGGAAAGTTGGGAGCCGGAGGTGTCAACAGATGAAGGCCTCGGAGTTTTCCATGACCGATTGTTGTTGTCTAAGAACACATATATTTTTTCCACTTGGTCAGTGTTGTTCCCGTTTCCATCTGGAAACATCCTAACAAAATCAGCGCCTGACGAGAAGTTTATTAAACACATTCCGACATTCCGCCTCACTTCTGTTGGCTGACTCATTTGCAGCGTTCCGTATTTTTCTTTGAACCCCCCACCCCCCCCCCCGAAGAGATTGACAGGCGGACGGGCGGCCGAGGCCGTCCGTCTCCGCTCCGTCTCTCCGGAATTCCGAAGGTTTTCTTCCGAAGCGTACGTGACGGCGGCCCCCCCGGGAGAGGCCTTCGTCTACCTGTGACGTCGCCCCCTGCTGGCCCGGAACGCCGCCGCAGCCCGGAGGTCCGTCCGCTGGTGGACCGCAGCGATCGTTGCCATGGAAACCAGTTAAAGTTCAGTAAAACAGCCCCGGGGCTTCCCGTGAGTCTGGGGGGGGGGTCACGTCCCTCGATGCGCCCTCGTGGGCGTGTGTTTGGAAAACGACAGTCAGTCGGTCGCCACGGCGATGCTGCACGGCCGATCCGCTTGTCCTCCTCCTCCTCGTCCTCGTGATTCATGTCACAAACTTGCGCCAGAAGCCGAGTGGTCATGTGACCCCCCGACCCCCCCGGTCCTGGATCCAGAGCTCAAACAAGAGCCCGGTCCCGTAAACACAGGAAGGGACCGGGTTTCACTTCCTGCCAACACGAAACCGCTCGCGCTCCGCTGTCATCGAGGTCCTGGAAATCACTGCTGATGAACACCTGAACACATCCCAGGTGTGTGGTGTGTGCGTGCGTGGGTGTGTGTGTGTGTGTGTGTGTGTGTGTGTGCGTGTGTGTGTGGGTGTGTGCGTGCGTGTGTGTGTGTGTGTGTGGGCTCCTCCTGTGGCTGAGGTCACTGGTTTTAATGGGGCAGAGGGACTTCCTCCACTGGTTCCTCTCCAGCTTTGGCTGCTGGTTCGCGCCGGGGTGGATCACGACCCCCCCGGTGCTGCCACAGCCCCCCAGTTTGACCAGTTTGAGTGTGTGTCCGTCCCCCAGATGTTCCCCGCTCTTGTTCCTGAAGCTCAACAAAAGCGTGTTCACACACGAGGAGCTCCATCTTGTCGTCAGTCATCACACTCTCTCACTTCCAATGATTTCGATTTCCTGTCTTCCACCCCCCCCCCCCCTCCCTAATTGTGTCTGTCTGTGTGTCTGTCTGTGTGTGTATGTGTGTGTGTGTGTGTGTGTGTGTGTGTGTGTGTGTGTGTGTGTGTTTGTGTGTGTGTCTCCGTCTGTCTGGGTGGTCTGTGGTCCAGCAGCCTCCTCTTCTCCCTCTGGTGCTGCTCCACCGTGGGGAGAGTGGGACAGGGGGACTTTGGGTACAGAGGGGAAGGGGAGGGTGACTTCCTCACCCCCCTCCTCCCACCAATGCCCCCCCCCCCACACACACACACTCATAAAGAACATTACGTGCCCAAACACCAGCGCCGATGCTCAGATGCCCCCCGACCTCCACCAGCAACTGCTCCACAAAATAAAAAGTTTAGGGGTTAACCACTGAAACCCAAAGACTGCTATACCCCAGCCTCCACACACACACACACACACACACACACACACACACACACACACACACACACACACACACACACAGACTTGTGTATGTAAACAGTGGTTGCTCAGGGGCGGAATGACAGACAACAAGGCGTGCACACACACATACATGCAGGAAGCCTCTCCCTCATGCACACACACACACTCACACACACACACACACACACACTCACACACACACACACACTCACACACTCACACACACATGCACACACACGCTCGATATGCCACATGCAGAGACGGTCTGACACAGGCATCAGGGAGCGATGCTTCGCCTCCTCACTTTCCGGGGGGGTTCACATCTTCTGCGGTTGGAGAAGGAGAAAGCGGCGAGTGATGGACCGAGGAGCCCGGTTCCTGTCTTAAGACACACTCGGATGTCACACACACACACACGCGCACACACACACACAAACACGCACACACACACACACACACACACACACACACACACACACGTGCACCTCCTGCTCTCACTCACTGGACAATCATGATGTTTGGGCCTCGATTTCAAAAGCCTCCGCAGACCGTTTCAGTTTCCTCTTTTGGTGCCGTTGCAGGCACCAAAGAGGGGGGCCGTGTGTGTGTGTGTGTGTGTGTGTGTGTGCATGTGCGTGTGTGTGTGTGTGTGTGTGCATGTGTGTGTGTGTGTGTTGGTGGGGGGGCGTGGGGGTTCCTGATTTTCAATCACTCAGTAATGGATGCCCACATTTTCTCAAAACACAAATCTACCGCGAACGTGAAAAGAGAAACGGGCCTGAAGTACTCCGACCTCTGTTCGGACCCACTTCCTGCCACTGTGGTGGTGGGGGGGGGGCCGTGGCGGGGGGGGACTTTACACTGCATCAGCAGATCCTGTGAAGCGATCTAATCTGTTTCCCAACTTCAATGGTCAGAGCTGATGACAACATCAATGCGCGTTGACGAGGGGGGGGGCTGAGTTGATTAAGATACCACCACCCCCACACACACACACATGCTGACACAGGGCATCTGCGGGGGGGGGGGATTACTTAACACAGCCCTCACGCATGAGCTCATGGGAGGCTCCTCCGACCCCCCCCCACTTCCCCTCACATTAATGTGAATCCACATTTCTGCTCATTTAGCATTTGGGCGCCGCTCCAGATGTTTGCAGCTGCAGACGAAGACGGGCGCGACACGGCGCTGAGTCACGAGCGCCGCGTCGAGGCTTCTGCTTTCTTGCGGCGACGGAGAATGTGAGAAAAAGACGGGGCAGAGGCACGGCGAGTATTTGGGGCTCGTCTGCGTGAGGGCGACGTCACCGCAGCGACTTCCTCCTTCGTCTCACGCAAGCGCGCCCGGTGCGCAACGCCGTTTGTGCAAGCGGGGTCTGCGCCTGTGTCTCAACGTGGCGGTCTGGTTTGTCAACAACCCCCCCCCAGAACCACAGTGGGGGGGGGGGGGTGGGCCGTGGGTTGGTCTGAGCCGAGGGTCAAAGGTCAGACTCCACGGTACCTCACAGGAGCAGCTCTTCCTCCTCCAGTCTGGATTTGAAATCCCGCGCCACCGAGGTGGCGTTGGGCCGACAACCGCAGCCCAGGCGCTGCTCCGCGCCCCCCCGCCCCCCTGACCACCCTGCACCCCCCCCGACCGAGCGCGTCAGCATCAGCACTTTCAGTCTGACTGAGCGAGGGTCTGCGCAGACTTTCCTGGAACAGGAAGCAGATCTACCAGAACCTGAGCAGGAAGCCGACCTGCACCAGGACGCAGCCCCCCCCCCCCCCCCACCCCCGGCCCTGCCCCCCCCCCCAGCAGCAGCCAACCCTTCGCTCCAGTCGGTTAAAGGTGTGAGGACCTCCTGCTGCCCCCCCCGAGACCTGTGAACC
Source organism: Lagocephalus sceleratus (assembly GCA_911728415.1). Classification (NCBI taxonomy): domain Eukaryota; kingdom Metazoa; phylum Chordata; class Actinopteri; order Tetraodontiformes; family Tetraodontidae; genus Lagocephalus; species Lagocephalus sceleratus. The sequence goes on from CAJVRN010000126.1 coordinate 11,591,061, forward strand.
CCCCCAGAGGATCCTCCAGGAGGTTCTTTAGGAGTCCCCCCCCCCACAGTCTATGGGGGGGGGGCGACACCTTCAGAGCACTGCCAAGGTACTCTTGAGCAAGGTAATGACCCCCCACACACACACACACACACACACGCGCTCAGAGCCTCTGTGCCCCTCTCATAGCCACAACGCGCGATCAAAGCTTCAAAGACAGTTTCCTCTCGAGGATCAATAAAGTTTTAATTCCCCCCACGTGCCCCCCCCTTGCTCTCTCTCTCACACGAGTCTGCAGGAAGTGAAAGTGTGTTGAAAGTGAATGTTTTTGCACGTTCTGTCAGACATGCAGGAAGCTGAGAGCCTGCAAGAGGAAGTCCGATCTGTGTGTGTGTGTGTGTGTGTGTGTGTGTGTGTGTGTGTGTGTGTGTGTGTGTGTGTGAGTGTGAGTGTGTGTGTGTGAGTGTGTGTGTGTGGTCTGAGCTCTCTCCTGTGAACGAGCCTTTTACAATCTGTGGCTGTAAAACCAGATTAGAAAACAACTCGTTGGCGCCTCCCCAGCGTTGGCGGGATTAGAACCATTCCCGCACGGTTCGCCGTCGAGTCGCCCATCGAGTCGCCCGTCGAGCGGAGGGGGGCGCGACGAAGGCCGCGGCCTCCGCCACGCCAGTGAAAACGCCGCTGTCTGCGGCGCCTCCTCGGCCCACGCGTGGGCGAGGCGGGGCGGGGCTTAATCCGGGCGCGGAGAAAGCGGTTGCGCCATCCGCGCGGTGTTTTTCCTGCACGCCGTTCCCGACACCCCGTTCACGTCCGGGTGAAGCAACCCAGGCCCGGCTTTCCCAGACGGGAGTCTGCAGTTCCTGGAAGGAAAATTCCAGCTCCAGATGTTGCAAGCGCAGGTTGGGGCTTCGGCACGTCCGCCAGGAAACCTCCAGATTTGAAGAATTCCCTCTCCCGTCAACGGGGAAGGCTTTTGGGATGATCGGAGGGTGGAGGCGGATCCCCGAGGGTTGATTGGCCGCTTGCCCCACAGGTGACCTGATTGGGGCTCCACACCTGCTCTGGGGGGCTCAGGTGGCGCTCAGGTGGAGCTGACGAGGGCCGGGACCTTCCTTGGCGAGTCGGGAATCTCGCTCCTCGCTCTGGAGTTCCGAAGCAGAAACAGCTGAATCGTCTCCTTTAATCCCCGAGGGCAGCAGGTCTGGTCCTGGAGCTGTTTGGTCCGATAATCCCACGTCATCCCCGGCTGATTGTCAGAAACATCTGAATAAGAGCCTATTAGACCCCCCCTCACCCCCCCCCCCCCCCCCCCGTGGAACGATCGCCACCAGCCCTCGAACAAAAGCGCTTGGGAACGTGACGATCGCTGAGTAGCTCCGCTCAGGCCTGGCTAATCTGGAGGGATTAGGGTGTGTGGCTGGGGCGCGGGGTGTGAGGTCAGAGCCGTCTCCGCGGCTCCTCTCCGTTTATCTCTTTGACGTCTGTCACGCCGCTGACGGGCTCGTACGAGGGCGTCCGGGCCGGCGGCTTAGCGCTGTTTGCTCAAACAAATCTGATTTCATCACCTGATATTAATTGTGCAGACAGTCTGAACAGATCAGATTAGCCTGCTGTGTAAACGCAGCTTTGTTGCTCCGCCCCCCCCAGCAGTTATTTAACCTGCCCCCCCCCACCACCCCGCCCTCTTTTCACCTTTTATTGTTTTAACGCAATAACACCAGTCGCCTGCCCCCTGTGGTCGTCCGCGGTACTGCAGCGTGTGAGAGCACACATGCACACCTGAGGGGCGGAGAGCGCTGCCCCCTCCCTCCCGTCCCTCCTCCCCTCCTCCCTTGCTTCGTCGTTCGATGATGCTTCCCGACGCCTCGGCTCCGGCCTCGGCGGTGACTCACGCCCCTCCGAGCGCTGCCTCAAACTCTTCCTGGCCGCGGTGACGCAGGGCCCGTGGATCTGGGACTTTTTCACTTATATGTTTATGGGACAAATTGTTTACTGATGAGTTTTAGCCAAGTGGACGGCCGGTGACTAACGGTTACACACACACACACACACACACCCACACACACTCACACACACTCACACACACTCACACACACTCACACACACTCACACACACACACACACACACACACTCACACACACACTCACACACACACACACACTCACACACACTCACACACACTCACACACACTCACACACACACACACACTCACACACACTCACACACACTCACACACACTCACACACACACACTCACACACACTCACGCACCAAGAAGGGAAAATCTAAACGGAGCTGGTCGTGTGTGTTAGTCGGCCTGACTAACCTATAGCAGTGGAAAATTCTCATACATCGGCAAGCTTCTCGTTTAGGCTTCGAGCACGCGGGGGGGGGTGGGCGAGCGCTCTGGCGGTCCCACGCCTGCAGGTGAAGCCACGAGTGCTGCTGGATGTCGACACTCGCGTGCGTCTGAAAACACAAGACGTGTTTACATGTGTAGGAAGGGTCTGTGGCCCGGTGTTGAGAAACAGCCGAAAGTTCCCTTCCTCAATGTGAGATTTTGACATTTTTAGCGTCTTTGAGCGTGTGTGAGTGAGTGTGTGAGTGTGTGTGAGTGTGTGTGGGGGTGTGTGAGTGTGTGTGTGTGGGGGTGTTGATCAGCTATCCAGGGAGGGAACCGAAAGCTCGAAGATTTATCCCAAATATAGACATAAAACACGGGTAATTCCAATGTCAGCGTTCCTCGTCATCATCGCTTCTCGTCTGCGGCGGTCTTCGTCTGTTTGTTTACATCCGATCCTGTTAAATCAGAAGAGACCTGGTCGGCTCCTCGAGCGTCGCAGACGTGCGACGGACAGGTGAGGGGTCACCTGGACGTCTCCAGCCCCCCCCCCAGTGAAGCACAAACACACTTTCACTCCTGTTGATTGTTCGTTTACACCAGATGTTCAGGCCCTGCAGCTGAAAACAAACACACACATCATGTGTTGTTGGCCAGCAGTGCTCTGCTAACACACACACACACACACACACACACACACACACACACACACACATACGCACACACAACCCATCCTCCGGTGGTGATTTACGTCTGTTACTATGACGATGGTCTAAATTCTCTCTCTGGGTCAAAGATAAAAGGCTTCAGTGTAACACGAGGAAGCAGAGATTCCCTCACACACGCAGACGTCTGCGAGCACCATGCTTCACAGAACGCGCGTGTGTGAGTGTGTGTGTGTGTGTGTGTGTGTGTGTGTGTGTGTGTGTGTGTGTGAGAGAGAGAGAGAGCGTGTGTTTCTTCTTCAGTATAGCATGACTCAGTCTTCACTCAGCTCAGGCTTGATTTCACATCAGATACAAACTACAAAGGTGCTCTTTAATCTGTGTGTGTGTGTGTGTGTGTGTGTGTGTGAGAGAGAGAGAGAGCGAGAGAGAAAGAGGATGTATTAACTGTCTTGGAGATTCTTGTAAAAGTGATAACTGCCACATTTCTCCAGAATAGCGTTTCTTTCTGGGCACGTTGCATCAGCCCGAGCGGCGGCGAGATGACACGGTCCCTCTGATGTCACTCAGTTTTGGGAAACGTTTGATTGATGATGAATGACGACGTTTGTCGCTCACTCCCGCGTTCATCGGTTAAATTCCAGAGTTGCAGAACCTCCTGTGCGGAGGTTCGGGGGACCTGTGGGCGGCTGCTGCAGACCCCTCCTCCTGGATTGGGATTAATTCAGGTGGGAACAGGGAGCGGATTAAGGCGCTCTTCCCGAGGTCGTCTGGTTTTCTATTCAGGTGGTTTAGCAGATGTTTGGTTTTCCAGTCCCACAGCCAACCATCCAGCGATGCAGATGTTGTGGATGTGGCAATTTAAATGTGTAACTGTGGTGTTGTTTAAATGTCACGCCCATCGTGGTGCGCTGGACGCCCTCCATCCATCAGCCCAAGCGCCTCTGTCCTTCC
>CAJVRN010000126.1:11600000-11617500 GCA_911728415.1 Lagocephalus sceleratus
CACCTGAAACAGGGGTGTGTGTGTGTGTGTGTGTGAGAGTCTGTGTGTGTGTGTGTGTGAGTCTGTGTGTGTGTGTGTGTGTGTGTGTGTGTGAGCGTGCATGTGCTTCCGTGGAGCTGATGTATAGTCCAGGGGTTGGTGGGGAGGATGGATCCATTTGGAGCTGACAGGTTTGACCTCACACCTCCTGCTCTGTCGTTAATGGAGCAGCAGCTTCAGACACAGATCAGATCAGAGTTCACAAAATGGGAGATTTCATTTCATTTAATAAAATATGTCATCTACATATATATATAGATATATAGATATATAGATATATAGTATATAGTATATATATAAATAAATGTCACATGTAACAAACATCCTGCAACTTGCAGGAGCATGACACAGCTTAGCAAACAAAACACACACACACACCGCTGACAAAGACAGAGATAACATCTTTGTAGCTGCCAGGGATGTTACACACACACACACACACACACACACACACACACACACACACACACACACACACACACACTAAGCTCTCTAAGAGGCCCGTGCTTCCACGCCAGTGTCATTAACTGGGAACAATGGTGGTGGACCGACACCTTGGGCAAAAAATTAGCTCCAGTCTTTAGTGTGGTACACACACACACACACACACACACACACACACACACACACACACAGAAACACAGAAACACAGAAGCACACACACAGAAACACAAACACACACTTTTCATTTTTGCTCAGTACATAATTTTTACCTTGCCTAGTTGGATTCACATACACACAGGTACACACACACAGGTACACACACACACACACACTCACACTCAGACACACACACACACACACAGGCACACACACAGGGGCAGTTGTGAGTTCAAAGCGCTGCCCCAGGCCGCTGATGGAGGGAGGAAGGGAGGTGCGAGTGAATGAAAGGATGAATGAATGAAAGGAAGGTAACATACCTGCAGGGGTCAGAGCAGGTGAGCTTTAATGGAGCCTTTCCCTTTCAGAGGGAACACACACACACACACACTCACACACTCACACTCACACACACTCACACACACTCACACACACACACACCTGCACATTCTGCAGGGTGCTTCATTTTCCCCGTTCATGTGCAGTAACTCCTGTTTTTGGCTCCGCTCCAGGCTGGCCTTTTTTAAGTATTCTGACGGCAGGTTGTCCCTGCGACCTTTGACCTCTGCCGCGTTTGTTCCTTGCGCCGTCGGCGATCTACAGGAAGGCGAAGCGGTGGCGGCGGTGGCGCTGAGGAGGCGGCTCGGACCCCCGTTGGTACCGTCTGCGGGACGCTTTCTTTCCTGGGCCGTCTGTCCTCACCGTCCACGCTCTGATCCCCTCCACAAGGACGGGCGGGGGGGGGGCAGGTGACTGGGGGACAGCCCCCCCCCCCCACGGCTCGCCTGCGTGGAAAAGTGTCTCTTTCGCCTTCACAGGAACACTTTCACTGTTTAATACGACGGCAGCAAATAAAGTTCAGTGAGTCATCAGAGGTCTGTCTAATAAAGACCTCACACACACACACACACACACACACACACACACACACACACACACACACTCCACACACACACACACACACTCACACACACTCACTCACACACACACACACACACTCACACTCACACACACTCACACACACACACACGCGCGCGTGCAGGTCATGGAAAACCGGGAACCAGGGCCGCTTCACGGGTTCCTCAGCGGAGGAAGCCGGGTCACTTGTTGTTGGGTTCTGGATGCGGGAATGGTCCTCCCTCTTGTTTTCTCCTCCTCATTCCAGAGTGAACAGGATCATTCATCCTCTTATCAGGTGTGTCCCACCTCCACCTCCCCCTCCACCCTCACCTCTGCCTCTCTCTCCTGGCCTTTGTCCCCTCAGACAATGGGGCGATCAGGGTTGAGGGGGTATAAAGGGGTGAAGGGGGCAGTAAAAGAAAAAAAGAGAGAGATGTGTTGATCCCTCGTTCTTTACGGTGAGGTGGTTCAGGTAAATAGGGGCCTTTTTCTCCTCTCTGCTTTGTTACTGCTTCCACAATGAGCTGGTCTGTGTGTGTGCGCACGTGTGTGTGTGTGTGTGTGTGTGTGTGTGACAGAAGGACAGACCTTTACAACAACACCTTAAATCAGCCTGAGACGCTGAGAGATACCGAACATTACAAATCTAAATTATTCATGTAAATTGGAACCATCTTGTTTGGATTGATTTTGTGTGTGTGTGTGTGTGTGTGGAGTGGGGGGGGCGATATGTTGGGTTTGTCCATATGTATCACCATCATCCTAGTCACATGACCTAGTATTCATCTCTACTCATTCACAAACAGAACACCAAAGGTCATCCCACCGATCCCACCAATATACCCGGGTAGAGACGTGTGTGTGTGCGTGTGTATGTGTGTGTGTGTGTGTGTGTTTGGGGTCACGATGGTCTTTCTAAGGTACTCCAGCTCTCCACAAGCATCACTCATGACAGCACCACCAACGGTTTCGTGTCCATGCAGACGTTCTAAAGTTGACGGTAGGAGGATTTTAACGTCTAATTTCCTGAAAAGAAGGAAAAGAAGGAGAAGGAGGACAAGGGCTGAATGGAGAGACGGGAGGGAGGGGCCAGAGGCGAGGAATTTATATGAGCGGGGCTATAGGTTATGGTGAATTATCCTGAATTAACAGTTTGTTTACTTTAGCTGGAAGGCTGCTGAGTGAAGGCTGATGTCGGGGCGTCAGGTGACCGGCCCTTTGTCATGGAGAGAGGAGGTGGGGGGGGGGCGTGCAAATGTGGCCCCCGAATCACCGCTGGGAATGTCACCTGGGACAATGCCGCGATTCTCCGCGACAGCGGCGTCCGTCATCGTCAGAGCTCGGGCCCTCGCCGGGCGCTGTCGTGGAGCCGCGCCGTCGAGGACCCGCGACTTCGACACTCGATCCGCTCCGACCGCACAATGGAGGACCGGGCCGCTGTCCGCTTACCCCCCCTCCCCATGCACCCCCCCATGCACCCCCCCCATGCACCCCCCCCATACACCCCCCCCATGCACCCCCCCATGCACCCCACCATGCACCCCCCCCACCACCTTCCAAGGAATCGATTCTGATTCCGAAAGTTCGCAAATACTGCAATATTTGGAAATACAGGATTTCTGAGGTATTTCTAAGAACTACTTAAAGGGCAGACCAGTGTGTGTGTGTGTGTGTGTGTGTGTGTGTGTGTGTGTGTGTGTGTGTGTGTGTGTGTGTGTGTGTGGTGGGGGGGTTATTTTAACACTAGTTCTTAATTTGCATCGGGAAGTTTTTGAGGGGAAACTAAGAGGAAGTTCAGTGTCACAACCAGACTGATGATTCTGTGAGTCCATATTTGGGTGTGAGCCCTGGTGCGACAACACACACACATACACACATGCGCACACACACACACACTCAAAAAGCGCAATCCACTTCCCCTGGTTTGTTTACACAGCCCAAACATCTAGCATTAGCATTAATGAGCTAAGGAACAAAGCTCGGCGCTCGCCGACGTTTTATTGACACGAGCTCGAAGTCCGCTGGAGTTTGGGTCATTAGCGCTTCATTTACAAGTGTTTAAAGGGCCGTCTTTACTTTTGTGTGTGTGTGTGTGTGTCGTGTGTGTGTGCGTGTGTGTGTGTGTGTGTGTGTGCGTGTGTGTGTGTGTGTGTGTGTGTGTGTGTGTCGGGGGGGTCTGCTACTCTCCTCCAGCGAATCTTCTGTTGAGTCTGCTTGAACCTTCCAAAGTTAAAACAAACGAGGTTCTGCCCTTCGCCCGAAACCGACCCGCTCGGCGGTAAACCCTCCGCTCGGCCGAGGGAGCGGCGCCGCAGTGAGCCAATGTTTGCCCACCGCGTTGTCGCTTGGAGGGGGCTCCGCCCGCGTGCGCTGGGCTTTACTGGGACCCGCCCAGAACCAACGTTGGTTTACTGGGGCCTGGACCAGCGAGGACTGGTCTGGGGGCCTCCAGGTTCTGGTGGGGCCCGGGCCACGTGTCGTCTCAGACGGCGTCAGACTGTGAGCTGATTAGATTGGGGGGAGGTTTTTTTTTTTTTGGGGGGGGCTGCGTTTGCTGAGAAAACTCATCTGGCTAATTCTCCACCAGTTTAATCCACTGGTCTAATTCCAGTGTCTGAGACGGTAAACTGGCCTCCAGGAGATTATGAAGGAGGGGGCCCGCCAAAACAAAGACTCTCTCCATTACTGCGGGGGGGGGGGGGGGGGGGCTGCACCTCCGCCGCCGCGATGCTCGCGCGTTTGTTTGTCTCTTCGTCCAGGAAGACGGGACCGCGGCCCAAATCCCTCCGACCCCGCCCACAATCCCTCTGTCTTCTGAACGCGCGGACATCCCCCCCTCGCCCCCCCCCCCCGGTCCTCCTCAAACGACGGGCATCATTCCCGGTCCGTAATCCGGCAGAGTTTCGGCCCGACGGCGGCGCTCCTGTTCAACAACGGGACACGAGCGCCAGAGGAGGATAGATCAAAGCAGATCAAAGCAGATCAAAGCTTCACGATACGAGAAGGAGCAGCGTCACAGTGAAACGATGAAACCTTTCAGTGCTGGAAGTCAGCCTTTTATGAATTGACCACACACACGCACACACACACGCACACACACACACACGCACACACACACGCACACACACTCACAGATGATGAGGTGTTAGTCACTGTGTCTGAGTCAGCAAAACTGGAAAACGCACTTTTGTGCCCCCCACTGTGTTTGTGTCCAAGAAGGTTTAACACACACACACACACACACACACACACACACACACACACCCCTCCGACCGCCCCGCCTTACCCCCTGTGAGGTGGCTGCAGGCCCAGATTTGAAAGGGATTTGTTTGACTTGGGGAGGTGTTGGTACGGGGGTCAGCATGTGTGTGTGTGTGTGTGTGTGTGTGTGTGTGTGTGATGGGGTGAAAGGCTCAGACCAACAGTAAAACATATGTCGCTCCCGGGGAGGGACCATCTTGCTAATTTAGCCGCGGCAGAGTTTCGGGCCGCGGCGCTCAATTGTCGGGATCATCCACGCCCCGGAATCCTCCAGACCTGCTGCTTTACAGCCCGCCAGAGGCACGGCGGCAATACGGAGGGGAGGAGTGTGTGTGTGTGTGTGTGTGTGTGTGTGTGTGTGTGTGTGTGTGTGTGTGTGTGTGTGAGTGTGTGTGTGTGTGTGTGTGTGTGTGTGTGTGTGTGCGTGTGTGTGTGTGTGTGTGTGTGTGCGTGTGTGTGTGTGTGCGTGTGTGTGTGTGTGTGTGTGTGTGTCTCCCTCCGAGGCAGGAGGAGCGGTAGGAGGTGTATCCCCTCCGTCTGCGCGTCTCACATTCCAGATGTCAGAACGGGAACGTCTCAGTTCTAGTTTGTGTTGGAGGGCAGAAGGTACAACCCCCCCCACACACACACACACACACACCCCGCCCCCCCCCAGATCCCATCCTCTTTCTCTTTAATCGTCGACCATCCCATGAGGTCATCGCCCCACCGGCCCGCGCAGCGCCGCAGCAGTCAGCCGGGCTTTAAACAAATCCTCCTTATCTAAAGTCCAGAAAACGAAGCTAATCGTGGCTGAAAGTTCCGTCCTAATTAGCTCTGACGTCGTCGCCCTTATCAGCTGATATCGGGAGGAAGAGCGCTTCCTGTCTCTTTGTTTACGCCGACCGCGGCGGCGCCGTCACCTGGGTCGGGAACGCGGAGCGTCAGCGTTCTCGGGAAGATTCCAGAGGTTTGCCCCGAAGTCCTAATTCAATCTTAATTTATCTCTACAACCTCTGTGACCCCGTGACCCCCCGACCCCCGACCCCCCGGTCAGTTACCTGTGACACTGACGAGGGGGCGGAGCCATCGGGGGTTAAAGGTAAAGCGAAGTGTGTCGCACGTTCGATATTCACGTCTGTTAGACGTCGAGTGTTTCCTCTCGCCGTCAGTGATGGATGGGAGGGACGATGGAGTGGGCTCGTCCCCCGGAGGGGAAAGGGGGGGGGTCGGGAGGCCTACACAAACACACACACCACACACACACACACACACACACACACACACACTCACACACACACACACACACACACTCACACACACACACACTCACACACACACACACACACACACACACACACACTCACACACACACACACACACACACACACACACTCACACACACACACACACACACACACACACACACACACACACACACACACACACACACACACACACACACACACACACACACACACACACACCTGAGCTGGTGTCAGGTGAAAATGCTCCCACCCCAGCGTCTCTTTATTTTCGCCCTCTTCGCCGAGCGCTGCTGCTGTGATCAAAGCCATCAGGAATATTCCGCCTTTGATGTTTGTTGACGTCTGTTCCGGTAAAGGCCGATACCCACCAGGAATCCGGGGGAATTCCGAGTAACGCCGAGGCTAATTTTAGAAAGGAGCGCCTCGTCCCGTCAACAGTGTGTTCGTGTCTCAGGCGTTGACTCACGACGGTCGCCTACCTGCACAGGTGACGCACTGTGTGTGTGAGTGTGTGTGTGTGTGTGTGTGTGTGTGTGTGTGTGTGTGTGTGTGTGTGTGTGTGTGTGCAGCCCAGGAACCCCCCCCCACACACACACCATTAATTTAAGAGGTCCAGTACACAGAGATGAAAGAGCGAGGCGGCGGGGGGGGCGGGGCCCGGTGGCTCCAGCGGCTCCAGTCCCCGGGGGAGCGGCGGCGGCGGCGGCGGCGGCCTCGTCTCAAACACAAATTACAGGCCCGGCGTCCAGGTGAGTCTCACCTGGACCGCTCACTCTCTCCGCCTCTGCGGCCCGCTCCCGCGTCCTCTCCCCACCGGCTCGTCACCGCTCCGGCTTCAAAGCTCCCGACTCTGGGACACGCCTGCGTCACGGGTGCAACACGCTTCAAAGAACACGTCTTGATTTACACTTTATCGATAAGAACTTTAACTTTATTGATCAATAAACTAACATTGATCACCTCAGGTAACTGGACATCAACCAATCACCCAACCAATCGATCAAGAAGTTGTGATTCCTCCTGCCGTGCCTTCAGGCACGACCCTTCAGTCTGGTGTTTTCAGGTTTTCATGGATTCTCATCCTTGATCTTCTTGTTGTGAAGGTCTGAGGTCGGAATACTGGGAACGCCGGACTCTACCGGGGGACATTCCACGGCATGTCCGGGCCCACTTCCTCTTCCCGCCCTTCCCGGGGGGGTCGCGGAGGTGTGGCTCAGAAGACCTGCGAGAAAGTGAAGTTTGATGGTGGTGGTGGGGGGGGGTCAGCGTGGCAGGTCTCCTCACGCGTCCCATCAGGTGGAGGTACGATGGAGAACCTGTTCAAACCAACCTCTCTCTCTCTCTCTCTCTCTCTCCCTCTCTCTCCCTCTCTCTCTCTCCCTCTCTCTCCCTCTCTCTCTCTCTCTCTCTCTCTCTCTCTCCCTCTCTCTCTCCCTCTCTCTCTCCTCTCTCTCTCCTCTCTCTCTCTCTCTCTCTCTCTCTCTCTCTCCCTCTCTCTCCCTCTCTCTCTCTCTCTCTCCCTCTCTCTCTCTCTCTCTCCCTCTCTCTCTCTCTCTCTCTCTCTCCTCTCTCTCTCTCCTCTCCCTCTCTCCCCTCTCTCTCTCTCTCCTCTCTCTCTCTCTCTCTCCCTCTCTCTCCCTCTCTCTCTCTCTCTCTCCCTCTCTCTCTCTCTCTCTCTCTCTCCCTCTCTCGCCCTGTCCTCCGTGGAAGCACTTTCGTTCTTTTTCCAAACTCTGTGAGAAAAGCGCGGCTTAAATAAACCAGACAGCGGAGGAGGAAGTCTGGTATTTACAGAGCACGAGCTCTGCCTCCGTTATCTCGCCATCGCCGCCTCTATCTCCTCATCACTTCCTCTTTCTTCATCGGACCAATCATCTTTATTGCTTTCCCATCTTCTCCTGCCTCTTGTTTACGGACTTTCTTTTCCGCCTGGTTTTCTGCGAGCCCCGGGAAGAGCAGAGACACCGTTTCCTTCTCATTGTTATTTCAGGACCCCCCCACACACACACACACACACACACACACACACACCCCTCCCAGGTTTTCCGGGCCTTCTCCCGCTCTTCGCCGATGCTCTCCAACGTCTCATTCCGCGACACTCATCGGACCCGTGTGGATCACGGTCACCTGTCACCTGAATCAGGAGGTCGGCGTTGTTCAGGGCCACAGGACGGGTCGTGCGGGGGCCCGGGGCCCCGGGGGCCCTGCTCCCCACTGGTCAATGCTCCCAACCAATCAGGGCCTCATTTATCTGCTCGCTGCCCTCCGCGAGGTCCCGCCTCCCCCGGAAACAAAAGTGAAGGCCTGGTTGTCAGATCACGTCTCCAAGGTGACGTCAGCCTCTCGTACTGTACTTACACAGGCTCAAGGTCGGCGACCTCTGACCCCTGAGCCCAGGGAGGAAGTGGTTAGTGGCGCGGGGTGGGGCGGCGTTTGGGGGTGGGGGGGGGTAGATAGCATCTGATTCAATCACAGCAGCGTGGGCGACACACACACGCACACACACACACACGTGCACACGCGCAGCCGGCCCGCCATGGGAACAGCAACAGAGGAAGGAGTGTCTAAGCGATCGTTTCCATGGAAACCACGCCCGCCGCCCGAACCCTAACTCTGGGTGTGTGTGAACTTTTCCCCCAGAGGATTTCTGAGTGTGTTTGTATACGTGTGCGTACGTGTGTGTGTTTCTGCGTGTTAGTGTGTGTGTGTGTGTGTGTGTGTGTGTGTGTGTGTGTGTGTGTGTGTGTGTGTGTGTAGGTGTGTGTGTGTGTGTGCGTGTGCAATAAGCAAACAGGCTAATTCGGTATGAACCCGTTCGCCCTCCTTCAGCTCGGCATGTGGTCCATCTTGAGAAAGTGGACACAAACACACATCAAACACACACACACACACACGCACGCACACACACACTTTTTCTTTCATCGGCGCTCTTCAGATGACAAAACATTTCCTCGCCGTCTCCACGTGAAATTTTCCGACCTCCTGCGCGTGCTGATGGATGTGGCGCGGAGCCGCCGGGTCGCGGCGTGCTGAGTGTTTTCCGTGGGCTCCGTGTTTGGACTGCGGCCTCTCGTTAACGTCGCTCCGGCTACAAACACGCTGACACGTGATTTATGGAAATGAGCCGCGGAGGAAGCCGAGCGGGATAAATCAGACTGAAAGAGAGGACACCGATGAAAGCAGAGGAGGAGAAAGTGTGCCAGATTGATGGCCTGCTTTGATCCCGCTTTGATCTTCTTTAATGAGAGGACGAGCCTTAAAGGGATCCAGATCAGAGATATTAACCCTTGAGTGTCCGCCCACATCCCCGTCAGAGGGGTCAGGAGGGTCGCCGTGGCGATCGGGCCCGCAGCTCCAGACTGTTTACCTCCGATCAGTTTCGTTGTTTCGTTGGATTTTTTTTTTTTTGGCGTGACCTCGTCGGAGCACGTCCCCCCGCCCCTGACCCCACCTGATCCCGACTCACCTCCGTCCCGTCACCCTCGACCCCCCTGGACGGTAACGGCGTCCTCCATGGGGGGGGGGGGGGTCGGGCATTTCACCAAATGCGTGGGGGACCCGGAGCGGCGCGGAGCAGAAAGACTGGCGTGTGTTTGGGAAGTAAAGGTCGTCGGCCTCCCGACTGTAACCGGAGCGCACTCCACGTCCATAAACATCTTAGAGACGGACAATTTACTGCAGATGTTTCCTCCTCTTTTGTTATTTTTAAAAGCCCTTCCCGACGCTCCTCCGTTTCATTCGAGCCGTCCGTCCGTCCGTTAATGCCGCTTTTATGTAACGTCGGGATGTGGGAAGAGTTTAACCCCTCGAGGGCCGGAGCGCTGCCTCTCCTGGGCCAGGGCGCGTTATCGCCTCAGATCAGCCGCAAGCCTTCAGTTTCTTGGACTCTAGAGCCCATTGGCTGTTAAAATACATAGGTGTGTGTGTGTGTGTGTGTGTGTGTGTGTGTGTGTGTGTGTGTGTGTGTGTGTGTGCGTTGTCCTGACCTTGCAGGCTTTAGGCTCTGGGTTGAGTATTAACAGGTTAATGTCACAGAGAGCCTGAGAAGGATGACCCCGGTAACCCGGTAAACTGTCCCAAGAACCCGCCGACCCCTCCTGAGGCTGGACTGATTGGTCGTGGGTGGGGGGGGGCGACGACCTTCGGCCGGTTTTATAACCCCCACGCCTTCGGACTCACGGGGGGCGTCGCTGGTGCGAATGCTGACGGGCCGGAGGGTCCAGGGTTTGAGCAAGAAATCAGAACTTTTAACACCTTTTTGTGACTTTCCCAAGGAAACTGACTTAATCAGATTTGATGGGGGGGTGAAGGGGGGTGGTGAAGGAGGGGGGGTGAGGGGGGGGGGGGGGGGGGGGGCACGGTGGAAATGATTTAAAATAAATCATCACAAAGTGAACAAATGTTTGACTAAATTAATGTACAAAAATGAAGACATATGCTTGATAACTGTGCATGTATGGTGGTGTGTGTGTGTGGGGGGGTGTGTGTGTGTGGGGGTGTATGTTGGGGGGGGCTGTCCAGTTTAAGTTTGGGTTTAATCAGAGAAGGCCTTGTCCAGGATAAATTTGTGGCCTCCGGGCTCTAATTCATCCTCGGCCTGCTGGCCTTGGGCCACTAATGAAACCTGCCAAGGTTAACCAGTCACACACACACACACACACACACACACACACACACACACACACACACACACACACGTGCTGTCATATTTCCTTTTCCCTCCTTTTCCCTCCCCATTTCCTGTTTTTTGAACATTTCGATGAATTTTCAGAGAAACAAACGAACATCGAGTTTCTCCACCGTCGCTCATCCCGGCGGTCCGAAGACGCCGAGGTCGCCGACCCGGTTTGGGTGTATCGCCGATGAAGGCCGACAGTCCGCACGGACGCTGGCGAGGACCCAGAAGAGGATCGGGGCGGTGCTGATCCACGTCAAAGCAGCACCAGAACCTCCGACCCGTTTAGGCCAAAGGTCAAAAGGTCACCGCAGATCCACCCAACTCGCCGATTCGCACACGAGTTCCGACAAACCCGGACGCTCGGGGCACGCCGCTCCGAACGGGGTCGCTGGGTGAGCGCCACAATCCCACCAGATTAGGAATTAAGACCTCTCCCTCCCCAACGGACACTTTTATGGATCAGCTTGTTCGTGAAGACATCTGTCAGCGTGGACGAGGAGCGAGGGAGAGCGGGGGCCAGCTCGGGGCCCGGCTCGGGGCCCGGGTCGGCCAGGTCGGTCCGGGGGTTCCGGGGTGGTCCGGGGCCGACCGGGCGACGGTGGGGGGACGTGGAGAAAGTCGAGGATGAACAGGACGCGAGGGTGAGAGCTGTGAGGGAGCGGGGAATAAAAGAGGGCAGATTTCCCAGGGGGGTGATAGAGGGAGGGGCCTCTAACAGTAAGTACAGCACACACACACACACACACACACACACACCTCGGCCTTCTGAAGCTACACCCTGATTAGTCTCATCCGACATTTGCTAACAAAGTCTAATTAATTACTGAGTGTGAGTGTGTGTGTGTGTGTTTAGGTGTGTGTGTATGTGTGTGTGTGAGTGTGTGTGTGTGTGCGTGAGTGTGTGTGTGTGTGTGTCCTTGTGTTAATGACAGTTCGTCTTAAAGCAGATGAACTGCGTCCATGTGGAGGAACAACTGTTGTGTTGATGGATCTACTTTGTTCCTCTTTCATCACGTTTACAACATTAAACTTTCACGTCTGTCCCAAAGTTCCGACTTCTTCGTTCCTCAAACTCGAATAACTCATAAATAAGTCACTTTAATTGGATATAAACATTATATATTAATATAATAATGTACGTCATATGTGATATTAACAGAGAGGATCTGATATGAAGGCTCCTGCCTTCAGGACAGAATTAGGCCACGCCCACTGATTCAGTCTGGGTTACCTGAGCTCAGGTGAGCACGGCCTCTTCCTTCCTGTCTGGAAGACACACACACACACACACACACACACACACACAGAAAATAGGTAAAAGTTTCGGTTTTGTGCATTAACACTTCAGGCATTCAGACACAGACACACACACACACACACACACACACACTTACAGAATACAACGGGATCTTCTTACACACGCACAAAGGCAGCTCATCCTCGCCACGCTCCAGGAGTGACAGATCGATTCCCAGGACAGCTGCTGCTCAGACAGGTGTGTGTGCGTGTGTGTGTGTGTGTGTGTGTGTGAAGAATTCCCTCTCTCTTTTTAACCTCCCTTTCAGTATTTTAATCTCTCGGTGTGAAGACAGTTCTGGTAATTTGATTATTCAGAACACAATCCTGAACCTTTTAGCAGCAGAGGAAGAAATGAAGAAAACAAGATCAAACAAAGATAAATAAAGCTTAAGTAAATAAATAAATAAAGAGAGGGACTTTTAATTAGTCTTTTATGTGCTTTTGCAGTGATTCACGCGCTAAATAAAAATAAAATAATGGAGAAAACATGTCTGCAGCTTTGATCATCTGACACAATTTGATTTTTTTAAATATCGAAATCATCGAAACCGCCCCCCAACAGTTGTTTCCAGACAACGTCGCCCCCCCCCCCCGCCCCCCTCACCTTGACTAGTGTATTCAGTTGCACGTTTCTTTTTTTTTATTGCCTGTAAAAGCAACATGAGGGCCAGCGTGACCTCTGACCCCTGCTGCAGGCAGGAATAGAGACGCAGTCAGGGGTCGCACACACTCGGCCCTCTATCATCCTGCTCCCTGTGTGTGTGTGTGTGTGTGTGTGTGTGTGTGTGTGTGTGTGTTAACGAGCCCAGTCGGGTGGATGTGCAGTAACTTTAGCAGGAGTGACCCCCGCCGCTGTGATTGATGTCCGTTCCTCAGGTGGACGAACCTCCATCTCGTCCCCGCGAGAGCGGAGGTTCGTCCCAACGAGAGGCTTCATCACGACCTCGATGACGCTCGAGTGCGAAGACACACAAACCCGAGGCGGTTTCCCGCCGTGTTGCCGTGACGATCCCGATGTTTGCGCCGTATTTGCATGTGTAAAGAGCCGCATGGTGATGCTCCTGGGCCGGTCAGCTGACCACCGCTGAGGCTCAGCCAGTCCTTTAACGTTCTGATCTGAAGATCTGCTGTGTGTGTGTGTGTGTGTGTGTGTGTGTGTGTGTGTGTGTGTGTATGTATGTGTCTGTGTGTGTGTGTGTTTTATTCTTAAACAGGCGAGTGTGAAAGTTGATCTGCATTGTGGCTGCTACCAGGACCGAGAAGACCAAAGCTTTCACTGTTTGTGTGTGTGTGTGGTTGTGTGTGTGTGTGTGTGTGTGTGTGTGTGCGTGTGTGTGTGTGCTGTAAAACAGCAGCTATAAAAAGACTAGAGTTACCGAACACAAGGTGTGGTGAAAAAGAAGAAAGAACAACAATAGCTCACACACACACACACTCACAACACACACACACACACACACACACACACACACACAGAAGGATGCTCTTTGACCCTGTCAGCTGCCGTCCTGCTTGCTTTGGGCTTCGTGCCGCACGACAGGTGAACAAGCTAACGGACGGCCGCCAGGGATAGCTCGGACGCCTTGCATTTTCACACACACACACTCACACACTCACACACAAACACACACACGCATACTCACACACACACACACACACTCACACACCGACAAAGAGGGTTAAAAGCGTTCATGTGTACATTCATACACAGAGGCAGCAAGGTCAGGGCCAGGTCAGGCCTGCAGCACACACAGACACACAGACACACACACACATACACACACACATATATACAAACACACAAACACACACCACTCCCAGCATTCCTTCAATTGTCAGTTGTGTGATTAAAAAGGTTACACCTCTTTGACACTCTCGCTGTCACACAAAATGATCCGACAAATTAACGTGCACACACACACACACACTCACACACACACACTCACACACAGTCATAATGTTTTTTAAGGATTATTCACCTCCCACCATCATTCACAGCTCATGAGTGTGTTTGTCATGTTTCCAGTGTGTCCAGTGTCTCTGTGCGTAAACACGACAAAGGACGTAAAGCTCCAGCGGTGGACAAAGGTCAAAAAAAGACGAACCTGAAGTATAAACATCAATGGTTCAGTATGGGACACACACACACACACACACACACACACACACACACACACACACACAGCCAGTGAATGCTACAGCCCTGACGTAACGAATAAATGAGTGATAACAGAATAGAGGAAATACAGCTGGCATGGTACCAAGTCTGATTGTGTGTACGTGTAGGGGTGTGTGTGTAGGGGTGTGTGTAGGGGTATGTGTGTTGGGGTGTGTGTTTGTGTGTGTCAGTATGAGTAAAGTTTATTCAAGTTCATTCAAGGATTTCTGAATCATTTCTGAAGTACTTGAATAAATGAATGTTTTTAATCCAAAAAACTTCAAAAGTCAGATTTTTGAGGGTTGTTGTTTATTTATTTATTTATTTTTAATTAATTAATTTATTCATTCATTCATTTAATTTATCATAAAGCCGTTCTATATTATCTATAGAGCTAATTCTCCCTCGCCGTAGGGTCGTGGGTCACACACGTGAGTGTGTGATGCAGATGTGTTTATGTGTTAAAGACGTTGAAGCGTCTTCGGTGGCGACGGGAACGCTCTCCTCCCGTCTCCCCCCGCAAGCACCCCGCCGTCCCCGAGCGGCGCTGCGAGCCGGGCGAGGCCCGGAGAGCCTGAGCTCATCACGTGTGATAAATAACAGAGTAATAAAGCAAACACACACGGCGTTTACACACGGAGCCAGACTGTGTGTCTCCACACGGCTCTGTCATTTCTGCTGTGTGTCACTCTCTTCATTACCTGTGTGTGTGTGTGTGTGTGTGTGTGTGTGTGTGCGTGCGTGTGTGTGTGTGTGTTGTGTGTGTGTGTGTGTTCCTGAAGTCAATCAGAATCAATTTGTGGGCTCAGCTGTCGCAGCGTCTTCCTCCTGACTCCGTCTGTGAGTGTGTGTGTGTGTGTGTGTGTGTGTGTGTGTGTCGCCCTGTTGTCGGGGCTCCTTTGGTCTCTGTGTGTGGGACCCTCTGGTTCCCAGTCTGGGGGCTACTGGTGCTGCTGGGGCCATCTGTAGTGGACAAGGAAAACATCCCGGTTCCACATTCCGGGGTTGAAGGTGGAAAACCCGCCGAAGGCCCCCCCCCCCGTGAGCCACCTGGGGGGCCCGGCCCACCGATCGGGCGGCGCTTGACCTATTGATTTGGTGTTGCGCCGGGCTCTTATCCGCGAGACTTGTCATATTTAACAACAAAAGTGAGGACGCCTCCTTGTCAAAGGTCAGAGGTCAGAGGTTTGGGAGATAAATGTTTATGGGACTAAAGCCACATCCGAGTGTGTGTTTGTGACCCGGTGACATATTTTATCAGGGTGCCTCCTTGGCCTCCATACTTTCTATTTCACAAAGCCCGCGTGTGTGTGTGTGTTGTGTGTGTGTGTGTGTGTGTGTGTGTGTGAGTGTGTGTGTGTGTGTGTAAACAGTGCTCACCTTGTTCCAGGACTATGAGGTGGGGTGTTTTTATCAGTGATTGATTGCTCAGGCATCGACTGAAGCATTAGCAGCTTCCATATCTCCAATCCTGACCTCTGTGAGAGTGTGTGTGCGCGGGCGCGTGTGTGTGTGTCGCTATCGTGACTCCATCTTCTCCAGTGCCGTGCGTGCCCGCGTGCGTTTTTAAATTCCGCTCTTTTATGAGGTGTTTTATTTTCTTAAAAACATCTTCCCCCAGCGCGTGACTCAGGCTGGAATGCGTGATTGCGCGCGCCAACGTGCACGCTCGCCTCCGATGCAGGTTAATGAGCGGCTGCCGAATCTGTGGTTTGAATCCCGCGTTGATTGAGCGAGTCTGGTCTTTTTGTTGCCACGACCACAGGTACTAATCAGTGTAACGGCAGGTTTGTTAATGGAGCACCGAGACCGTAACCTCAGACTGAAGCAGGTTAATGAAAACAGTCAATATTCGGAAGGAGCCTGTTGTTGGGTGTCAGGGTCTGAACGTCCGGGGTTGCACAAAAGCAGTGATGTCATGACCCAGGAATGTCGGTGTGTGTGTTTGTGTGCGTCTGGAGCTTTTGTGTCACGCCCATTTGTCTCAGCGTGGCTGCTCTCACGCGCACGCGCGACTCACGTGCACGCGCCCTCCCATTTCACCTGGCTCTCCTGTTTAACTGCGTCAACTGAGTTTCTCCTCTCACACACACACACACTCACACACACTCACACACACACTCACACTCACACTCACACACACTCACACACACACTCACACACACTCACACACTCACACACACACACATTCACACACACACTCACACACACACACACTCACACACACACAGAGGCTGAGTTACTGGTTAACTCAATAACAACCGACCCAACAGTCGCTCCACTGAGACCGAACCTCGCTACGCGTCAGTGCGAGCGAGTGTGTGAGTGTCACTTTTGCTTTGTGCAGTGTGTTTTGTATCTCCCACACATGGACATCCAGTGCGCGCGCGTGTGTGTGTGTGTGTGTGCGTGCGCCTGTGTGCGTGATCCTCTAATTTGTCCGGGCTTTGCGCTGAGCCTGTAATTGCTCAACACCACGAGCAGATCGGACCATAACAACACACACTCCTCACACGCTCACACACGCCCCTCCGAGCGCGACCGCAGTCGAAACCTCCGCCGTCACGTCGCTCATGTTCTGCTCCTCATAAACTCTTCCTATCATTAATATAATTGATTATATAATTGATTGTATTTATCATGGTTTTGTTCACAAAAGTGAAAGTGAAACAGTCGGAGGTTTTTCCTCCAGCTGAAGTTTATTTGTCCTCGTGTGTGTTTAATCTTTGTTTAAGAGCGACGTTTGGCTCCTTATCGATGACGCAATCATCAAACATTCCACCTGAGCGAATTCAAACGGAACGCGCCGGCGACGGTCGGGTGTCCGGCGAATCTACGGGATGATTTGTTGCCTTCTTAAGTGAAAGAGTTTGGACTGTCTTCTTTATCTCTGCTCATCACGGGTCAAAGGTCAGATAAGAACTGTCTGCCCGGGAAATAAAGTGGGGGAGGAAGAAAAGGGGGCGGGGGCGGGGGGGTCGGGGGGGACTGAGGGGGAGTGGGGGGGGGGTCACCTGATGACAGAACGGGAGGAAGAGGAAGTAGTTAGTGTTGGGACGCTACTGGTGTCGAGAGGCGTCCGCAGGAAGGAGCTTGATAAGTGAGGCCGAGTTACTGAGTAACCTCAGTGTTGGGTAACAGGTGAGGGGGTCGGGGGGGGGTCGGGGGGGGGCATAATGACTACCAGGGCTCCGGGGGGCGCTGACGTGAAGGCCCGTCACCATCAAACCGGTGAACACCGGGGTGGTTCCGCTCACGCAGCCTGGGCCGAGCTGAGGCGGGAAGCGTGGATCGAGGGGCCGCTTTTGTTCTTGTTAA
>CAJVRN010000126.1:11620000-11640000 GCA_911728415.1 Lagocephalus sceleratus
GCTCTTCCTGCCTGTTTGAACACAGTAAATGAATAAAATCTGTTTGAGCTGCTGAGAGGAAGTTGTTTCCAGACCGCCTCAGCATGTTGGAAACAGCTGCTGTGTGTGTGTGTGTGCGTGTGTGTGTGTGTCTGTGTCTGTGTCTGTGTGTGCGTGTGTGTCTGTGTGCGCACGCACACATGCACGGCAGCATGTTTTCATCCTGTGTGTGTTTGCATCTGTGTATCTCTTGATGTTTGTTCACGTGCGTGTGAGTGTGTGTGCGTGTGAGTCCGTGTGAGTGTGTGTGTGTTATAGCATGGGGGTTGTAGGTGTGTGTACCAGATTAAGCCACAGACCAGACAGGGTTGTGTGTCATCAGGCTGCTTTTGCTGGAACTGTCTGCTCGCACAACATTAACATGTCGGCAGTTCTCCGTGTTGACCTCAGATCAACTGATCTGATCTGATCTGATCTGATCTGATCTGATCTGATCTGTGTCTGAGTCTGAATCTGATTCTAAGCCTGAGTCTGATCTGATTTGAGTTTGAGTCTGAATCTGAATGTGATCTGAGTCTGATTTGAGTCTGATTTGAGTCTGATCTGAATCTGATCTGAGTCTGATTTGAGTCTGATTTGAGTCTGATCTGATCTGAGTCTGATTTGAGTCTGATCTGAATCTGATCTGAATCTGATCTGAGTCTGATTTGAGTCTGATTTGAGTCTGATCTGAATCTGATCTGAGTCTGATTTGAGTCTGATTTGAGTCTGATTTGAGTCTGATCTGAATCTGAGTCTGATCTGAGTCTGATTTTCTCCAGCAGCTCCAGCTCTGATCCTCACCAAATGATCGAATGATCACGATCATTTAAAACATAAATCCCGTCAGTGGGAAGTTTAACGTGGTTCCAGGAAATGACTAAGGAGCCCCCCCCCCGATCAGTTATTGATCGACGGGGCTGCCGTGGTGTGTGGCGACGCGTCTTCCTCCTCCTCAAACTCTGCGGCTTCCCCTTCCGTCGCGCCCATGAGCCCAACCTTCTGATCTTTACATGAAACAGATCAGGCTTTCCCTCACAGGCACACACTCACACACACTCCTCCACCTCATCAAAGTGGTGGAAGTGTGTGTGGGACGATGGATTTGATGGAAAGGTTTTGGGTGGGGGGGGGGGGGGGTTCGGAAGTGTTTTATTGTGTGTGGATGTGTGTGTTGGTGGTGGGGGGGCACACATGGCCACATGGACACACATACAGCTGGGACTTATCAGTGTTTACTCTCTCCTGTCTGACTGTACTTAAACTTTACCTCCTCTCCCCCTTTCTCTCTCTCTCTCTCTCTCTCTCCCTCCCCCCCCACACACCCACACACACACACACACACACACACACACACACACACACACTTCTCTCCCTCTCTGGAACCACCCAGCCAGTGTGACGGAAGTCTTTATCGGAGCTTGGCGCTGGTTTCTCTGTGTGTGTGTGTGTGTGTATGTGTGTGTGTGTGTGTTTACCTTGGCAGCCTGCCAGGTAAGTTCTCCTTGCAGCAGCAGCCACGCGCCATGCCGTGTGTGTGTGTGTGTGTTCCGTCCTCTGCAGAAAATGTTGACATATGTCACAGAAGTGACTTCCTCCTAAATGTAAACACGGTGTCGCCGTGACTACTGCGGTTCTCGCCGCTGCAGCGTGCTGGGACGGCCCACAGGAACCTTCCCACACCTCCCACCTCAGGAACTGTTGTCTCAGGTTGCCCCCCCCCCCAGCGAGTGTGTGTGGAGTGGCTGCGCGGATTTGTGTGAAGGCCTGAATCAGGCGAGGAGAGATCGATGGAGGAGGCCCAGACCAGAGCGCTGAGGCTGGACATCAGTGGGTCAGTGGGTCGCTGCCCTGCCCGCTGATAAGGACTCCATTCATGGGTGTGTGTGTGTGTGTGTGTGTGTGTGTGTGTGTGTGTGTGTGTGTGTGTGTGTGTGTGTGTGTGTGTGTGTGTGTGTGTGAACTAGTCGACTCAGGCTTCAGGAGATGAGCCAGTTAAAAGCCATCCAACAAGCAGATCAAGTCTGAAATCGCAGAGATAAAAGACAAATGATCAAAGAGAGAGAATCAAAGGCTGGGCCAAAATAACCATACGGTGAAGGATGTGGGCGGAGCATCGCCCGTAGAACTCCACGCTGGCAGGACTGGAGGCGGATCTCCAGCAAGTTTCACATCTTCGACTGCGATCCGTGACCCCGCGGAGGAAAGACCAGAGGATCAAAGGATCAAAGGACTCCTGTCATACACACAGCAGTAAGATGTCCTGTGTGCAAATTCAGGCCTCAAAATGAGGATTAAACATCTCCTAAGTCTCTGTCTCATCACCTGTTGCAGCATATAGGTCCCATTTAATCTACGAGATTACAGCTGGTTATAATAGACCATGAGTTTAGGTCCAATCAAACAACGGAATATTTAATAAAGATAATGTATATGTTGGGCTCCATCCTCATGCTGGACTATTGTTTTGATGGGGCACCCCCCCCACACACACACACACACACCACCCGCTGTGTTTTGGCCTAATTACAACGTGAACACAAGCAAGAGTCTGTTTTAATTTTGATTTATTGTCATTAATCAGGTTATAAATCTGATGGCAGCTGTGGGGGGGGGGGGGGTTGGGGGAGTCTGCAGGACTCGGCTGCTTGATTATCTTTTATTGATTTTCGTCTTTAAGGCGGATGATATTAAAGTCTGGCAGAGGTGAGCTGCGCTGGCTTGTTGTGTCTGGTCCGATTAAAGCCTCGCGCTCTCGTTAGCTCGTGCTTTTGTCAGCCCGTCTCAAACCACCTGTGGGTCGGACCAGAACCCCCCCCCACACACACACACACACACACACGCACACACACACACACTTCACCCCTCCTGATCGTCTTCTGACAGAAATCATCTGAGCTTCAACCAATCAGCGGCTTTGTGGTGAATTCAAGGTTTTTCCAGGACAGTTTTGGATTTCCAGGGAGAGCCTTGAGTTCTGCATTTGGCACTAATATAAAAATGTGTCCTGTCTCTGTGGAGGCCCCTGGTAGTCTGGGGGGGGGGGGGTCGATGGGCCCCCAATGAGCCTTGCTCAGCATTTCTGAGGCGACCCCTGAAGGCAGCGCTCATCGAGGTTCGAGGGTCCGCGCCCACTTTGGGGGTCACCCCGAGGGTGGAGGTTACGGAGGAGAAGGGGCTCGTGTGGGTCATCCTCCAGGTCCAGGGAGGGGGTGGGGGGTGGGACGGTGGTCAGTTCCTGGGCCCGGGAGCCTCCGGGGCCCCGGGGGCCCCCGGGCAGCGTGTGAGGGCCACGGCGCGGCCAGGTCAGCGGTGATGGATGAGGTCTGGGCTGCTCATGGCAGGTGCCCACCAGCCCTGAGCGCTCCAGCTTAATCAGCAGAGCGCTCAGACAACGGGCCCAGTTTAACCCCCTAATGACGGGTCAATCACACACACACACACACACTCACACACACACACTCACACACACACACTCACACACACAGCTAATGAGGGCTCCCAGCTGAGCGCCCTCAGACTCGTCTCCTCTCAGCCTGAAGTCACTTTGCACTTTTCTTCTCCTCAAACTAACTTTTTAATCCGCGGGAGCGTTTGAAAGACGCCGTGGCGTGCGCGGCGTGCGCGGCGTGCGCAGCGTGCGCGGCGTCGGCGGGCGCGGCGGGGGGGGCCACGCTGCGTCCAGCCCAGTGACCCAGATTGGGCCCATTGTCCCCCCTCGTTCTGCTTCATTTGACGGGAGCGTGTCGAGTGTTAACGTCGGCTTGTGTCCCCCCGGTGGGCTGTTATCGAGTCCCCCCCCACACACAGAGTCATTCAGACTTTGGGAGGGTTGTCGGGGTGGGGGGGCACCTTGGGGTGGGAGGGGGGGGGGCGGTGGGAGCTCAGGGGTTAATCAGCTGGAGTAATGGCTCAATCACAACCTGGTGCGGCTCACCTGGGGAGGAGGGGGCGGGGCCTCGTGTCGTTATACACCTGAGGCAGCTGCGTCCAATCAGTGCTCCCCTATGCCCCCCCCCTTTAAAAGGCCGGCCCTGGGGGGCCCCGCTGGGCCAGATCAGAGCGGCCTGGGCCAGCTCACCTCCTGGCCCCTCTCTTTGGTCCCGTCTTGGTGTCCAGCCCTTTGAGCTCGTCCCACGTAGCCTTTGTCTTCCTGCTGAGGTTTAAACCGACCCTCCGTTGGCCTCGCGCTCCCTCCGCTCACGTCGCTCGTTCTCACGAAGCGACGTGAGCGGAGGAAGGAGCGTCTGGAGGGTCTGCTGATTGGATTTATTTAACAACCAGCAGCAGACGGAGGAGCTTCAGGGGTCATGGTTGCACCACAGTTTGGTCCTCAGGCACAGTTTAATGGAAACTACCAGGATGTGTGTGTGTGTGTGTGTGTGTGCGCAAGTGTGCACACGCACACACACACGCGCGTTATCTACGTTCTGGTGAATGTGGTGACTCATTGTACATTTCCGCTGTTTACTGGAATATTGCAGGAACATGTTTATGTCCTGAAGTTTTTTAATGGCTACCTGAAAATAAGTGCCCCCCCTTGTGTCTCACACACACACACACACACACACACACACACACACACTACCCCCCTCAAAGTGCTTTATCAGAGTAGATCTATTCTGGGCTCTGTTTTGGTCTGTGACGTGTGCTGTCGGGAACTCAAATTAAAAAAAATCGATGTGCGACATGAGAAGCAACAAACAGCAGTTTGCTGGGTTTCTCCTGTTTTCTTGTTTCAACAAACTTCAGAAGTTTTATTTGCACACGCCCCAGTGGAGATGCACTGGTCATACTGGGTCTTACTGGGTCATACTGGGACATGGGGGATGCTGCTGGTTTGTTTACTTCAGAAATATCTGCTGACGTTGACGGCGTCTCTTTTCACTTCAGCTTTCAGATGAGACGGACCTCAGGGTGACTTCTGGACCGTGTGTGTGTGTGTGTGGAAGACAGCACAGTAACAGAGGAGTCGTTCGTCTTAAGGAAGTGTGTTTGGTTGGGTGCTGGGGACGCTGATTAGCTGAAGACACGGCGAGGGGGCGGGGCTACTGGGAGGAGGGCGACTGTCTGGCCCGTGTTCAACTTTACCCTCCGTCTCTGCTGCAGCCATCTGTTGAGGAGGTAGAGATGAAGTCACTGGTGTGTGTGTGTGTGCGTGTGTGTGTGTGTGTGTGTGTGTGTGTGTGTGTGTGTGTGTGTGTGTGTGTGTGTGTGCGTGCGTGCGTGCGTG
Organism: Lagocephalus sceleratus; assembly: GCA_911728415.1. NCBI lineage: Eukaryota > Metazoa > Chordata > Actinopteri > Tetraodontiformes > Tetraodontidae > Lagocephalus > Lagocephalus sceleratus. The sequence continues at coordinate 11,625,252 of CAJVRN010000126.1, forward strand.
CGTGCGTGCGTGCGTGCGTGTGTGTGTGAGGGGAGAGAAAGCACAACAACAGTGAGTTGGCAAGATCTGGAGGGCCAGCTACTACCACACACCTCCAGCTCTCCTTTTTTCATCGTGTGTGTGTGTATGCAGACAAACACACACACACACACACACACACACACAGAAGGGATCATGGTTGAATCTAACCTGCATAAGTCTCTATAATGGCTTTCCCATTCAGGGATTAACTTCCTAAATCTGCACTACTGAGGGTCCAGCATGCACCGCTCCACACTACAACCGTCATTTACTCACACACACACACACACACACACACACACAAAGGAAATGGACAATAGCTGATCTCTTCAGTGATTTGGCCAGGCATCAAATGGCCTGTGGGCTGTAATTAAAATGTTTGGGACCCCGGGGAGGAGAAGACTGGGAAACATGGGAAGAGGAGGGGGGGGGCAGGGGGGGGGCAGGCGAGTCATGAGAGTTTGATCACCTCTCCGTGTTTCCTTCAACTTTCTCTTCTCTCCACGTGTCGCTTCGGAACGTGCGGCGGTCACGTAAGCGACGACAGCATTCCTCTCAGGTGAGGTTTATTTTTTAAGTGTTTATGGCGCCGTCACAGACGCCCCCCCCATCTCAGACGCCCCCCCCATCACAGCAGGGTTAACCCCCCCCATGAGTCTTCACCACCAATCACACACACACACACACCCTTAAACCAGACTACATCTATATTGCTGCTTGTGATATGATCGTGTGTGTGTGTGTGTGTGTGTGTGTGTGTGTGTGCGTGATAGAGGCCCTCCGTTAAACTAACACACACCCAGGTGGTCCCCGGACCGTCCTTTGTCCTCCCCCCTCCGTCTCCTGCAGGCATGCATGCAGAAACAAAAAGACACATTTCAATGTGACTTCAGAGCTGTTTGTGGGCAGAGAGACCTCCCCTCAGATACTCCCCCCTCTCCCCCTCTCCCCCCTCTCCCCCCTCACCCCCTCACCCCCCCCGGCCACATTCTCCTTGAAAGTGAGGGAAACCGCCTCCGTGTAGATTTCAAGGTGATGTCCTGCGTCTCCCCCTCGTCCCTCCATCTCCTGGTGCGTCTCCTCATGTGTGCGTCACAGACCGATGCCCCCCTGGCGTCGCCCCCCCCCCGCCTGCCCCTGCCTCGTTCTCCCCGCCGCGTGTCCGACGGGGAGGGAAGCCTCCGATAAAAACATCCAGAAGTTTCCAGCGGAGCGGGAAAGCGGGACGGGCTGGGGGACCTGCTCAGACTGGGAGAGACGACTGGTTTGGTACTGCTCCGACCAGCTCGGCCCCGGAGGGCCTCGGCGGAGGGGCCGCGCTCGTAAACACGGAGGTAAATCGACCCCCCCCACCCCACCCACCCACCCACCCCCTCCTCCTCCTCCTCCTCCTCCGTCACCGTGGCATTTTCAATCTGCTGCATGTAACAGAGCGAGGCCGTGGTTCTTGATCGCCCTCAAGCAGACAAATAAAGTGTATCAGACGGAGAGAGAGAGAGAGAGAGAGAGAGAGAGAGAGTATCGGCCGATCCAGCTGTGAGACACATCTGTGTGTGTGTGTGTGTGTGTGTGTGTGTGTGTGACGGGGTCGTCTGTTGGCAGGAAGTAGTAGGCAGCGAGTGATGTGGTCAGACCCTCTGTCACCAGAGAGAGAGAGGGAGGTCCTCTCTCTCTCTCTCTCTCTCTCTCTCTCTCTTTCTTCTCCTCTTCCTGTTTTCTTTTCCTGTTGCTCTTTCTTCATTAGAGACGAAGAAACAGAGACGTTCTCGGCTTCCGATCCCGAAGGTCGGGCCTCCGGTGGGCCCTCGTCCCCGGCGGAGGCATCGGCGGTGGTGTTGCATTGTGGGAAAAATAAACTTAAGAAAGGAACAAACTTTTAATCGACTTCTAATCTGTCGCCGGGGATCAAAACGGCATTCCGTTGTTTCGCCTCTTCGGTCTCGGCGTTTTTTTTTTTTCCGTTTGTTTGTCTAAAAAGTGAAGAAGTGAGAGAAAAGGCTGAAAGACGAGCGCCGAGTCCTGAATTTATTTATCTTGTCGCGGAGGCGTCGAGAGGAAGGGGGGGGGGGGTGAGGGGGGTGAGGGGGGGTGAGGGGTCAGCGTGGAAAATCATTTCTGTAAATACAGTGAGGAAATCAAACAGGGAGAGAAGGGGGGGTGAGTAGGAGGTAAATTGAGGGAGTGGGGGGCAATTAGAGGGGAATTTCCAATGGTGGTGAGCGAGAGAGCCTTTGTTACAACAGGGAGAGAGAGAGCTCTGAGGCGATCCCTCGTTTAATAACGACGTTCAGGGCCGAAGTAAATCAGGTTTCACGTGCAGGAACGAACCTGCAGAGGAAGGACGAACCCCTCCACCGCCTCCATCCGCCCGATGGAGGCGCGAACTCGGTCCTGAGGTTCACCTCACCTGGTGGAGGAGTCGCATTTGACTTAAAGTGAACACACAGGTGGAACACACACTTATAGACACGAGTGTGTGTTCATGAAAGTGGACAAAGATCCTTCAGAAAGGAGAGCTTACATCCCATTTCCCTCCTTTATTTCTACATCAGGTCCTCCAACATCTCATCTACGTCGAATTTTAATTTAAAATATAAAGATTATTGTCGAGTTCGAACCTGAGGTCGCTTGTTTGTTTGATTGAAGCTTAAATTGTGTCGCGGAATCCAAATAAATATGTGGAAATGGACCGAAACCGGTTTACACTGCAGAGAAAGTCAACGAGGAGAGGGAGCAGATCAGTCCTGCCCCCTAGAGGCGGTGTGTGTGCGCGTGTGTGTGTGAGTGTGAGAGAGTGTGTGTGTGTGTGAGTGTGTGAGAGAGTGTGTGTGAGTGTGTGAGAGAGTGTGTGTGTGTGAGTGTGTGAGAGAGTGTGTGTGTGTGTGTGAGTGTGTGAGAGAGTCTCTGTGAGTGTGTGAGAGAGTGTGTGTGTGTGAGTGTGTGAGAGAGTGTGTGTGTGTGAGTGTGTGAGAGAGTGTGTGTGTGTGTGTGAGAGAGTGTGTGTGTGTGAGTGTGTGAGAGAGTGTGTGTGAGTGTGTGCGTGTTTTTTCTTGAGGACATCCCGTGAATCAATCCACTCCAACACACACTCACACACACACACACACACACACACTCTCTCACACTCCAACACACACTCCTCTCACACACACACACACACACACTCTCACACACACACACACACTCCAACACACACTCACACACTCTCACACACACACACACACACACTCTCACACACACACACACATCATCATCATCATCAATGACAGAAGCGGACACCGGTGGGGGCGTGGCCTCCGCGCTGCGGGGGGCGTGGCCTGGAGCGAAAGGCGTTCCCCGTCTTCTAAGTTAGTCCGCGGGGCTGCAGCCGAGCGCCTCAGTTGAAGCCGCAGTTGACGGAGCCGAACACACGCACGCTGGGACACGCAGCCCGACACACACACACACACACACACACTCGCACGCTCACACACACCCCGTGTGGAGTAGCGTCCCGGAGCGGAGGAGGCGGCTGCACCTGCCCGGCCGACGGCGGCTCCCCGCAGGCTGAGGAGGAGCGGAGCGCCCGTCCCTATGTGCGGATGGGACCAGAGCTACACGGTGGGTGCCCCGGCCGCTCTCCCTCTGCACCCCAACGAGCAACTGCAAAAAAAAAAGAGCAAAAACCTATTTAATGCAGGACGTTCAACCCCGAAAGATCCGATTTTTATTCTTTTTTTAAAACTTTTTGTGACTTTTTGACGTCTTTTTTTTAATTATTGCAGAAAAGCTGCCCCCGTCCTCCGAACTTGCGAGTGTTTTTAAGTTTCTCGGACTTTTCTGACCCTGGATACTCTTTCCCTGCCCTCCCGTGAGCCCCGCGGAGCCCCGACTCTTCCCGGCCGGGCCTCCCGGACTTCCCTCGCCGTCGGCCGCACGCCGGCTGCGGCCCGACGCGGGCTCTTTTCTCGCCCTCCGCGGTTTCACTATTAGTTCTCGATGCTGCAGCTGTTATGCAAACAGCAGATTTTCCTCAGAGCTGAAATATCGCAAAGCGTTTTCATGTGAATTTTTTTTATTCTTCTTTGCTTCATTTAAATGTGGAAGAGACAGAAAGTGTCCTCTTTGCTCTGGGAGCAATAAAAGTGCATCGTTTCCCCTTTTTCCCCCCGTTTTTGTCTTCAGGTCAGATCCTGAATTTGCTGATTTTTGTGTTTGTTAATGTCACAAACTTTTGAAATCAAAAATTAAATTATAAATCAAGATAATTTGGTGAATCCTGGATGTGGGGGGGGCGAGGCCTCCAGATCCTCTTGGTTTAATCGTTCATTCCTGGATTTTAAACGTTCCCCTCTCTCGCTGGTGTACGCTGGTTGGAGCGTCTTCGCCCAGACATTCAACCCAACCTGGACCCCTGTGTGTGTGTGAGTGTGAGTGTGTGTGTGTGTGTGTGTGTGTGTGAGTGTGTGTGCGTGTGCGTCTTGGGTGGTGATTTTTGAAGCTGTTTGCACCACCGATGCCCCCCCAAATGGAAAAGTTTTGACTGTGCCTTCGCTACTGCTCCCCTCTCTCACACACACACACACACACACACACACACACTCACACACACACTCACACACACGTCCACTCTGGGAGTCGGGATGATTTGCCGGTTCCGCTGCAGCGCTACTCTGCTTCCAATTTTAGCTTCATTCAGACACGGACAGCGTTTCCTTCCTCTGTCTTCAACCCTCAGGAAGAGACGGGGGAGATACGGGGGGTGTTTTTCTTTTTAATCCACAATCTGTCCCTTCCAGTGTTTTTTTTTCCGCACAAAAACGTTTAAAACCCACGAAGGAGCGTGAAAGAACAGCGCGCGTCGTCTGGCCTCGTGAAGGTTTAAGGGAAGAAGCCCAAAGAAAGAAACAAATGAAATCAATTTCCCTGATTGGAGAGGAATCCGATTGAGTCTCTTATCAGCACTCGGACTGGAATAACGGGAATAAAAGAAAAGGGAAATTAGTTTTCCAGATTAGGAACAAAACTGGTTATCGGAAAGTCTGGGAAAAGGAGCGAGTTCACCTGATTTTATCATCTTCTCTGTGACCAGCGCAGTTTGTTTGTTCCCTAATTGGTTCCCAAATTAGCTCATGTTTTCTGTAAATACAAGACAAACAGTTTCCTCTGTGTGTGTGTGTGTGTGTGTGTGTGTGTGTGCGCGCATGTGAGTGAGTGTGTGTGCGTGTGAGTGTGTGTGAGTGAGTGAGTGTGTGTGTGTGTGCACGCATGTGAGTGAGTGTGTGTGCGTGTGAGTGTGTGAGTGTGTGTGTGAGTGAGTGAGTGTGTGTGTGAGTGTGTGTGCGTGTGTGAGTGAGTGAGTGTGTGTGCGTGTGAGTGTGTGTGTGTGTGTGCGTGTGAGTGTGTGTGAGTGTCACCCCCTCCTTCCTCCCTGAGTCACCTCACGTAACAATTCCAGCTCATCGTCTTCCTCTTGTGATCCCGCGTTCGGGGGTTTCTTCCACTTTTTCGCTCTCTGACCGTCTCCCCCCCTCCCCCCCCCTCTCCCCCCACAGGCGACCTCTCAAAGCTCGGCCATGTTGACCAGTGAGGGGGCGCACGCCATGGAGCGGGACGACCACGAGGCCAAGGTGGCCTCCAGCGCCAGCAGCGGCGAGGTCACGGCGGAGGACACGGATGTGGACATGGAGCTGGACGTGGAGGAGGCGGACATGACGAGGTGGACGGAGGCGGAGTTCGAGGGGAAGTGCACCTACATCGTCAAGGACACGCCGTGGGAGGCGGGGCAGGCGCACGGCGAGGGCGCCGCGGCGACCAGAGCCGAGTCCTCGCTGCCACGAAACCTGGCCTTCAGATCCTCGTCCGACATCAAAGAGGTTAGACTGCAACACACACACACACACACACACACACACACACATGACTCAGAAGCTGGTCATTTAGTACTGAGGGGGTTGTGTCTCATCATAAAACTACACACACACACACACTCACATGCTTTACTGTGAGGAATTTGTGTGTGTGTGTGGGTGTGAGAAGAGCCTGAAGCAATAACCGAGGCCACCCCCCCCCCACACACACACACACACACTCTGCTCGGGTGTATCTATCAATCTGCCCGTTCGTGAGAGCAGCTCGACGTCCTCATCCTGTCGCTGCGGCTGCAGTACCGGCCCTGGCCCACAGGGGGCGGCATCCGGCGCCGACTCCCGATCCGGTCGCAGCCTCGCTGGGAGGACGACGCCGCCAAGTCCGGCGCCGTCGTCCTCCCAGCCGGGGGGCGTTCGCGCGTCCGTAGCGAAGCTTCCCTGACGGGGCGATCTTGTGACAGAGGAGCCGATCGACGCGGGGGTGAAAAGTCAGAGGCTGAAATCGAGGTTAGACGGGAACGAGAGTTCAGGATGAAGAAGCGGCGCTTTTGATTAGAGCGCTGCGTGACTGAGGGGGGGGCGGGGGGGTCGCAAAGGTTACGACTCCAGCCACTTTGACACCTTGTGACTTTTGTCTGCAAACATAACGTGGCGTGATCACGCAGATCGCCTTATCGGGGGGAAACTGAGGCAAGAGAAGAAAAGAGGCAGAAGTGGGCGATGTTTGCGCGCTGATAGCATATCAGCTAATATTTATCTGAGCCCAGCGAGGAAGAGGAGAAAGGCTGAGCGAGCGCAGCCCTGATCAAAGACGACCGTGTCCTGGACTGAGCTGAAAAGTTAATCAGTCGAAACGCTGATATACGTGGAACACACACACGCACTCACTCACTCACACACTCACACACACGCGCACACACACACTAAAACACTTTTGTTTTGTCCTGTAGAGAAATAAGGGGATTTCCAAAGTCAGAAGGAGGGTTGTGTGGGTTCAGCATGAGGAAAATGTATGGCTGTGTCACCGCACGATCCTTGTTTTTGCTCTTCTTCTTATTTTTTATTTACTTTTTTTAGATTGAATCGTTTTTTTTATTTGAAGTTCTGAGCGTTTCCCTCCTCAAAGCGTCTGAAGTGGCGGCGCTTCAGTTTTGATGTGGCGGAGAGCAGCAGATGAGTGTAGAGACAAAGACATACGCTCACGCACACACACACACACACACACACACACACGCACACACACACACGTTTTGAATACGCTGTTTATTTGTTGAACTTTATTGATTCAATTTGCAAAATCTCACTTCTCTGGTTCTCAGATCAGATCGTTCTGGCCCAGTTTTTTTTCCTGCTGTGTTTTGGAAACTGATTTCTTCACACACACACACACGTACACACACACGCACACACACCATCCTCAGACGTCTTCTGTGTGTGTGTGCAGGTGCTTGGCGTGTGCAGCAGGGAGTACATCCCCAAAGGAACTCGCTTCGGCCCCCTGGTGGGCGAGATCTACACGGCGGAGAGCGTGCCCAAAGACGCCAACCGGAAATACTTCTGGCGGGTAAGTGGACACACACGCACGCACGCACACACACACACACGGGCGCGCACACACTTCCTCAGAAGCCGAAGGGACCCCTTCCTGTGACGTCAGACGTCTAAAGTCAGTCAGTGGAACAGGAAACCGGGTTCGCTGTTTTTCTGAGCGCTCGAGAGAGATTTGGGGATATGATGTCACCTTCACATGTCACACTGTGGTTCCTGTAAGTCCACACACACACACACACACACACACACGCGCACCACACACACGCCCCGCTCTGCAGAACACACTCCCTCAGTGCCGGTAATTGGCCACGAGAATACAAAACTATTGGCAAACCACCTGACCATGGTCGACACGCGCGGAGCTGAGAGATGTTCCATTTTCAGCTCTCGCTCTCGCTCTCTCACACACACACACACACACACACACACACACACACACAAGCAGTAGGTAGAAGTGAGAGCCTGATGAGTTGAGGGAGGAGAGGCAGGAGATGACTGGTCCTTCCTCCCCGCTGATATAAAGAGGATCTCCTCTTCGCTCTCTCTGCCTGACGCTCTCGCCCGCGTCCTTCTGTCCCTCACGCCGACCAATCCTGGATTCGCGACTTTCCCGTTACTCATTTCTGGACCCCCGGTCGGAAATCGAGTGTTCCGACATGTCGCCTTAACCCCCCCTCCCCCATGCAGATCTACACCGACGGCGAGTTCCACCACTTCGTGGACGGCCTGGACGAGACGCGCTCCAACTGGATGCGCTACGTGAACCCGGCCCACTCGGCGGCGGAGCAGAACCTGGCGGCCTGCCAGAATGGCATGGAGGTGTACTTCTACACGGTGAAGCCCGTCCCGGCCGGCGCCGAGCTCCTCGTCTGGTACTGTCACGACTTCGCCCAGCGCCTCAACTACCCGCCCTCCGGAGAGCTGATGATGCAGAAACTTAGTGAGTCCCCACGCTTTTATTCTGAAAGGGTTAATGATCAATAACCAAGATAGATCAAGATTTATCAAACGTCTGAGCTCAGCTCATAGAACCAACAGGTAGAGGTGTGTGTGTGTGTGTGTGTGTGTGTGTCTTGAGTGTGTCCTGTCGCCGCTCTTAAAGCCCGTCTCTCTGAGCGCAGCCCTGTCTCCTTCCTCCCTGAACGTTAGCCTGTCATTATCCTACACACACACACACACACACACACACACTCACACACACTCACACACACACACTGAAAGAGAAACAACCTTTCATCTCCGTCAGTGCCATCGCTGTGTGTGTGTGTGTGTGTGTGTGTGTCTGTGACAGTGTAATTAGAGACGGGGGGGGATATGGCCCCTAATGCTACAGTCTTACACACTTAAAGAGCCCCTTCAACAACACACACACTCACACTCACACACACACACACACACTCTCACACACACACACACACCTTTTCTGACTTCTTTAAAGGCACACAGACGATCTCGACTGGACACGTTGGCCTTCTTGCTTTTCCGTCACACGTCTGCGATCTCGTCTGAATTTCTCTCGCAGACCTCCGAAAATTCCCGTCCCGCCGACCTGAGGGAGTGTGTGTGTGTGTGTGTGTGTGTGTGTGTGTGTGCGTGTGTGTGTGTCTTTGATCAGCTCCTCTGTGCCCCCCCCCCGTGGCCCCCGAGGCTGCTCTCGCCTCTCCGCTCCGAGCAGCCTCTCCATGAAATCGAGGTCGCCGCCGCTCATCGCCGCAGCGCTCTCTCGACCCTCGGACGCGTTCGGCTGAGTGAAACCGAGACAGCCGCCATCGGCCTGTCTGAGTAACGGCGAAGTGAAACCCTCGCTGAGTGTGTGTGTGTGTGTGTGTGTGTGTGTGTGATGGTGAGGTCATCCTCAACTGATCTCCTGGTCTGACTTGAGCTCGCTGCCGATCTCCTCACGTAGAGCACCTGTTCACCCCACGAGTGTGTGTGTGTGTGTGTGTGTGTGTGTGTGTGTGTGTGTGTGTGTGTGTGGAGCTGCTCTCCCTCTCTTCACTACTTGAACTTCCTGGCTGGGGGGGCGCGTTGACAGACTGATGTCTTCAAGATGGCGTCCGTGTTTGTTTTCTGGGAAAAAAAAAAAAGTGGGAGGGGGCGAACTGATAACCTCGGTGTTTACACACCACCGCAATACTACTGATGCAAGTGTGTGTGTGTGTGGGGGGGGGTGGAGCATCAGCACATGGGATTAACTATGACCAGCCCCCTCACTCACACACACACACTCACTCACACACACACTCACTCACACACACACACTCACTCACACACACACACACACACACACACACACACACACACACTCCCGACTCCCGTCTCCTCCACTGTGAAAGGGCGGATTAGGAGAAGAGCTCAGACAACTTTTTACCACAAAGTGAACGTTCACGGTGTGTGTGTGTGTGTGTGTGTGTGTGTGTGTGAGCGAGGAGGACACACTTTGATCTCACCTGGAAACCAGAGTGCAGGTCAGGGAGTGTGAAGTGTGTGTGTGTGTGTGTGTGTGTGTGTGTGTGTGTGTGTGTGGGTTTTGCGAGGGGAAACCTTCCGTCATCTGTCTTCCAGTATTCTGATTTATATCTTGATTTTATAAAAACACACACCCACACACATACATCTACACACACACACACACACATACATCTACACACTCACACACCTACACACGTCTACACACACACACTCTGCCCTGAGGCGTCCGTCACGCCTCTCTTCCTGTCTTTTGACCCCACCCTTTTACTCATTTGTCAAATCTGTCACCTTAATTGGTCGTTACCCGTGGCGTCCGTCTCCGCGGTGACGCACGCGTCCCGAAGCGATGTCCGTCGGTCCCCCGCGTGTGTGTGTGCTGATCCCGAGCTGTCCCTCTGTGCCCCTCAGAACTGTCCCTGGAGGTCAAGCATCGGCAGACGAGCGCCGTGGAGCCCCGCGACGACGCCTCCAGCCCCTCCCCCACCGCCGTGGCCCCCGCCCCCCCCAAGAGGGACTACACCGTCCTCTCCATCCTGCGCGACACCTCCTCGTCCTCCTCGGGGCGGAGGGAGCCCAGCCGCCCCCTCCCCACGCGCCCCCGCTGCGCCGACAGCCCCGAGCGCCCCCTCTACCCCCGCGCCCTCTACCCCGCCCTCCGGCCCCCCCCCAGCATCGCCGAGGACTTCCTGGGCCCCCTCCCCTACCCGCCCGCCCGCTCCCCCGGCAGCCACTCCTCGGCCACGCCCAGCCCGTCGGCGCGGAGCAGCCCGGAGAGCAGCCCCCGCCGGAGCCCCTCGGCCCCCGCGCCCCCCCCCTCGCCCTTCTACCCCGCCCGCCTGGCGTCCTACCCCGGCTACTCCCCGCCCTCCGCCCCCCTCGCCCCCCCCTTCTACCCCCCGGGAGCCCTGTACTCGCCCCTCCTGCCCCACCACTACTCCCTCCCGGGGGGGGGCGTCTACCCCCGGATGTACCCCTTCTACGGCGGCCTGCTGCCCCCCCAGGTCCCGCTGCTGCCCTCCGACGCGGCGAGGAGGTGCTTCCTCCTCCCGACCCCGCCCACCCCGCCAGAGACCTCCTCCTCCCGGGCCCCACCAGCGCCTTCTCGGTCGCCACCTCCCTGAAGGAGAAAGCGGGGCCCCCCCACCCGTACGCGGGGCGCCCCCACCCTCACGGACCCCCCCACGCGCCCTCCAGCAGCTCCCCCACGGCGGGCACCTCCCCCCCCAACCACCAGGTCCCCACCAAACCTACCTCAGCCCTCCTGGGCAACGGCGGCAAGCACAGGCCGGACGCCGAGGCCGTCGACCTCAGCAAGCTGAAGGGGGGGGCGGGGGCGGGCCTGGGGGGGGCCCTGGGGGGGGGCACGGTGGGCTACCGGGCGCTGCCCTACCCGCTGAAGAAGCAGAACGGGAAGATCAAGTACGAGTGCAACGTGTGCAGCAAGACCTTCGGGCAGCTGTCCAACCTGAAGGTGAGGCCCGGCGGTCCTCCCCGGGGGGGGCGGCGGTGGTGGGGGGTCGTCGGCCGTCTCCTAACCTCTGCCCCCCCCCGCAGGTCCACCTCCGCGTCCACAGCGGCGAGCGTCCCTTCAAGTGTCAGACCTGCAGCAAGGGCTTCACCCAGCTGGCGCACCTGCAGAAGCACTACCTGGTGCACACGGGCGAGAAGCCGCACGAGTGCCAGGTACGGCCCCGCCCCCTCCTCCGCCCCCTCCCCTCCCCCGACCCCCCCTCACTCTCCTCTCTCCCCCAGGTGTGCCACAAGCGCTTCAGCAGCACCAGCAACCTGAAGACGCACCTGCGGCTGCACTCGGGGGAGAAGCCGTACCACTGCAAGCTCTGCCCCGCCAAGTTCACCCAGTTCGTGCACCTGAAGCTCCACAAGCGCCTGCACTCCCGCGAGCGCCCCCACCGCTGCCCCCACTGCCACCGCCACTACATCCACCTGTGCAGCCTGCGCCTCCACCTGAAGGGCTACTGCCTGGCGGCGGGGGGGGTGGGGGCGGGCCCCGGGAGCCCCGCCCACGGCCCCTCCCTGGAGGAGGTGCAGCGCGCCAACGAGGAGATCGAGCGCTTCGACGTGAGCGAGCACGCCGAGCGCCTGGAGCAGCTGCGGGGGGGCGTGGAGGTGGAGGCCGTGCTGGAGAAGCAGGTGCTGGGGGTCCTGTGGCGGGACGCCGACCTCAAGTCGCCCCGCCTCCGCCCCAAGGGGGGCGCCGGCGAGCTCCTCCCCGCCGGCTACGCCGCGCACGAGCCCCTGAGCGAGACCTCGGTCATCAAGCTGCGGCGGGGCGGGCCCCCCCTGCCCCCCCGCCCCAGCGTCTGCGTCAAGCAGGAGTCCGAGGACCACGCCTAGGCCGGGGCCGGGACCGCCGGGACCGTTGCCGGGAGCAACGGATGTACATACCAAAATCCTAAACCCGGCCGTCGCCACGGGCGACGGCGGGATCGAATCAGGGACTCACGTACTCAGGGCTCCAGAGACACCGACCCTCGGCGATTATTACACTTAGAGACAATCACCCCCCCCACTGCCCCCCCCTGCCCCCCCCCCCTCACCCCCCCCTTGTAATTAATGTAATCACCTTTTCAAATGTCTCTTTTTGTCTCATTAGTTGTTGTATAACTCTTTAATTTATTACCTTTTTGTCTTCTAATGCAATAAGTGGAAGGGATTGTTACGTCGGCGACGGCCGGCGTGACGCTCTGCTCTTTCGTGCGGTCGCACGCCGTCTCCGACCGACGCGGACCGGCGGCGGCTTTCAGGGTTCCGTCTATTTAAACGTAAAAGCACCCGACGCCGCAGGGTCGTGGAGAGACGAGGGACTCGCCGTCGGCGGGGACCTGAACTTGTACATCGAGCAATAAGGACTTTATTTCAGCCTTCAGTCTTGGTAGCTGCCCCCCGATGCCCCCCCGATGCCCCCCCATGGCCCCCCCGCGTACTTTCTGATGCCTACTTAATTTAAATGAAACAAAAAAGGGCATTTTTTTTGTATATTCTTTTTCACAACAGTTACCTCAATGTGTATGTGACATTGGAGTGTGTGTGTGTGTGTGTGTGTGAGTGTGTGTGTGTGTGTGAGTGTGTAGGGACGGCTGCAGATGGGAGCTTTCTATTTATTTGTATTTTGCTACTTGAACAAAGAGAAACCAAACTGGAGTGCAGCTTTCCGTCCGAAGGAGCGGCGTGGCGTTCCGTATGTAGCACACCGTGGACGGGGGAGGTCAGCTAGCCCCCCCCTCGTATGTCCCGCCCCCCCACCCACACACACAGGAAGTGGGCGTCCTCAGGTTCACGTTCGATGCTAGTCACCAAAGTTCCCGTGGCGTTGATTCGGTCGCAGAGGCGAGGAAACTGGAGGAAGAAGGATCAAAGAGATGAAGACGCCGCCGCCGCCGATGATGATGATGATGATGAAGAAGAAGTGTTTGACTGAGGTCTCAGTTCTGTTGATGTTTGTTCTGTCCTTTGATCTCGTGGATATCTCGGCAGAGCCCCCCCTCGCCGTCGGCCGTCTTAATGAACCAGCACACACCAAAGCAGCTCGGCCTCCTTTGATGCACTGGCCCCGCCCCTTGCCCCGCCCCCCCCACCCAAGACGCAGCGCGCCGTCCTGGCGTTAAGGCGTCCCTTAACGTCCTCCTCCTCGCTGCCGTCCGACCAAAGCGTCTCTTCCTCCCACCAGAGCTTTAATCTGAAAACCTGTCTGTGTTTACATCCTGGATTACGTCCTTATTTATGTCCAAAAGTGTAAATTATGATATAAATGTTCACTAAATCAACAACCGCGCGTGTGTGTGTGTGTGTGTTTTCTGTTTCTGACCACAGCAGCGCGTTTACGAGAACAACCGACGCTCAGGCGTTAATCTGAGCCCACGCGGCGTCCGCACGAATTCACAGAAATTAGCGATGTGTGACTTCAGTTCCACCGAATCTCGCCGTTAAATGTCGCTCTCCCCCCGTTAAACATCTGCGGAGCAGCTGGAGCGGAGTCAGACTGTAGTCCTGTAATCTGGGTTATTTTGGGGCCCCAAAAGGTCAAAGGTCGGATCATTAAAGGTCAAACCGCGATCGTGAATTTGCGTTTTCGCGCTTCGAAGACGCTCCCCGAGGAAGGTCAGGTGACAGGAAACGGCGAAGAGACGACGGTTGAGGCCTCTGGCTTTGTTTTTGCGGATCGCCGGGAAAAAAAAAAAAACGAAGAACTCGACGAACGCGGATTCGCTCGCCAACCGGAGGAAGACGATCCACGATCCACGGCGAGGACGGCGTCCACCTGAGTGAGGACGCCCCGCCCCCGGGGGCCCCCACCTCCTCCGGGGCCCCCGCCCCCCTTCCAGGGGCCCCCACCACCTCCTCCAGGGCCCCCACCACCTCTCCAGAGACCCCCGCCCCCCTTCCAGGGGCCCCCACGCCCTCCAGGGACCCCCGACCCCCCTTCCAGGGGCCCCCACGCCCTCCAGGGGCCCCCGCCCCCCCCACCCTGTGACTCAGCATCTTTCACTCTTGCGCGGCGCCTCCTCTCTTCCTGCCACACTCTTATTATTACTATCAGGGAAACTTCGGTGGTTCCGCTGCCTCAGCGCGCCGCTGCGGGGTTTCACAGCGCCTCCAGCAGGGGCGGGGGGGGTAGGAGGGGGGGGGCATCCCCGTAGACGCCTCTATCAGATACCGGCGCTCTGAGGGGAAGGGTCGCCCACGCTTCCCAGAAACGTGGGCGACCGGGACTTGCTGTGCGGGAACGTCTGACGTCGGGACGCCATCAGGACGCCATCAGGACGCCATCAGGACGCCATCGGGGCTGATGGTGGCGCCGCAGCCTCGGTGACCTCTGACCTCGACCCCCCCCAAGC
>CAJVRN010000126.1:11642500-11647500 GCA_911728415.1 Lagocephalus sceleratus
AGGTATTTCTGGGTTTTGTCTGAAACGAGAAACGGAACGTTTATCGGCCGTTTGGGGGGGGACGCGTGACAAAAGAGGACTGATGAACACAAAAGAAAGGTCTCGACAGACAGAGGGGCGGGGCCTGAGAGGATGATGAGCGCGGGGGGTCCGAGGGGGGGTCCGAGGGGGGTCCGGGGGGGTCCGAGGGAGGGGGGTACGCATTTTTGTGCGGTTGCTTCATTTACGTGGCGCCCTGACGGCGCTGATCACGTGACGTCTGCCTCGTTATCGAAGACGAGATTCTCAGATGAAGCGGAACCAGATGCCCGTTTTTGTAGCCTGGCGCTCGCGCCTGGGGGGGCGTGAGGGGGGGGGGTTGATGGGTACGGTGTTTAACGGCGGCTGTTAAACACGCTCTGACCCTTGTCAAACACGTTACGGCCTCGTAAACAGCTGGATCGCTCCCCAACATCTGTCTCCGCTGAAGCACGCCGACGACGCTCGGGCGATTTCATCCTGATTTTATTTATTTTTTTTTTTTACGAAGGCGGGAACGGTGGCAGGTGGAGACGAACGCGTCCGCTCGTTAAGTCACTCGTTTCTTCCAGAGGGCGATGTCATCGGATCGGGCCCGGACGCGGCGTTGGCGGCTGCTCTCCGCCCCCCCTGATGGAGGAAAACGCCGCCCGAGTCCCTGGACGCGGCGCCCGTCGTTGCCCGGCAACGAGTCCAAGTTCGTGGACGACCACGGCGGTTCAGCTCGGAGCGATCCTCCGGTCCTAGACGAGCGTGTCAGAAGTGTGTGGGGGGGGGTCCCTCTCCTTAAGAGTCCAGAGGGGGGCGGGGGCGGCGGCGGGGGGCGTGGCTTCAGTCGGAGGGGACCGGGGTGATGCAGATGTGCAGGAAGTTGTCGGGGTGGCTCAGGTGCTCGCTCAGCCACTGCAGCGGCGTCTCCAGCAGCGGCTCGATGCCGTGGATCACCACCTGGAGGTGCTTCTGCTCACCTGCAGAGAGGAGGGGCGGGGTTAACCATCAGGGGGCGGGGTTAACCGCCAGGGGCAGGGCCAACAGGGCAGGGCACCACAGCTGGACTATCATTTATTACATATTATATATTTATATCGTCATTAAGATACCGTAAATCATCGGTATCGATTTTCACGTTTTTAATGACACTTACACGTCATCTAAGTATGAGACGTGATGTTAGTTACCACAAATATTTAATGTTTGGGGGAAAACGCTCGTATATGAGTGTTGGTTGATATCGAAAAGAGTTCGGGGTCCGTGTTGATATTGATAAAAAAAGCCAATAATAACACATTTTTATGATAAAAAAGCCAATAATAACATATTTTTATGATAAAAAAAGCCAATAATAACACATATTTATGATAAAAAAGCCAATAATAACACATTTTTTATTTCCTCAAAAAACCTTTTTTTAAACGGAGGGATTTTTAAACTCATAAATCCTTTTATGAGGAATATCAGAATTTAAAACGAACTAAATACAATCTTGTTGGTATTTTACCTGCTTATTTGGAAGCAACAACAAAGAGAGCGGGAGTCTTCTAAACGACCGCAAACATCAGAAACTTCAGAAAAACCCTAAAATAATCAGCGAAGGAGGATTAAGGGACGGCGAGAGAAAAGGGATGGAGGAGAAGAAAGCAAATGAGTAGTTGAAGGAGGTCTAGAGAAAAAGAGGAAGCGAGATGAGGTGAGAGAGACCACATCACACACATCACACACACACGCACTCACACATCACAGGCAGCAGCGGTGTCGCTGCTGGGACGGTGGCAGTGGGGGGGGGGGCGCAGCACGCTCCAGTGGCAGTTGATTGTTTTTGCGCTCGTCGTTGACACAACTACAATTTTGAACTTTCACTCTGACAGTTCGCGCTTTCAGACTGTGTGACATTCTCCGTCTGCAGCCGCCCTGCACTGACCCCGCCCCTCCGGTGACCCCGCCCTGCCCCCCCGCCCATGCAGAGCAGAGGTGCCAACAGCCTCCTGCACCATCCCCATCACTCACGAAGACACAAACTGGCTGCTGCAGACTCACAAACACACCACTTCAGGGACAGGCTGGGTGGCCCGTTGCATTGTGGGAAATGAAGTCTACAGACTCTTTCTCTGTTTTCCTAGTTTCTTCCCTCCACGGCATCAGAAATCGTTAAAAAACAAAAAAAAAATAACACGTTATGCGTCGCATTTGCATTCTTAATCGCTTTTGTGTTTTAAAACATATTTAATGTGATTAAAAACAACATTCACCTTCGTACACCTCATATTACCTGAACCTGGTTCCACTAACTCACCTGTTTAAATCGAGATTTTAAATCGTGATCTTTGTCCCTCTCACGCATCGCTGCACTTTTGCACAAGTCGGGCTGAGGAGGCCAACGCTCGGCTCGAACCGCAACACAGAAACTGAGTTCAAGTTGCAGAGCTGCATTAATAAAACTCTATCAAAGTGATCTGCAGCAAACTCCTTCCTGTGTGTGCATGAGAACCAAGACGACAGGGCCCTTTTGCCATCGCACACACACACACACACACACACACACACACACACACACACACACACACTGAGGGCTATGACATTTTAGCCCGTCAATGTAACACGTAATATCAGGAGGACGGTTGAGACAGAGAGTAACTGACGGTCTGAGACATGGCTCCACCCCACACCTGCTCCATTTCTGCAAAGGCGAAAATGTACGTACGCCGACAAAGTCGTGCGGAGATACGCGCGCGTTCGTTCTGACATTCTCACGCACGCCCGTGCTCCCGGGGCGGAGGCAGGCCGCCCCTTCCCGGGGTTCACACGCGATTGTCAGACACCTAAATTCAGAATCAAAAACAGAGATATGATCACAGGTGAGGCCACGGCATGAAAGCGTGTGTGTGTGTGCGTGTGTGTGTGTTACCAAAAACATGGTCACCCTTGCTGTAACCACCACAATCTAATTCTCTTTTAAGTTTAAGAGAAAATGGAGTAAAACACTAACCCTAACTCTTCAGTACTAGTGTTAATAAAAAGAGTTATGCTGACGCTGTATGTGTGCTGCCCTCTTGTGGGTTATTTGGGTTCTTATGTGTTTTGACCCTCTTCGTTGCTCCACGTTTTCGCTTTTAAAGGCCTTAAAATCAGCTCAAACACGCAAAGTGAATTAAAACTTAAATAAAATTGAACCACAACGTGAGCCTCAAAAACAGATGAGAGAAAAGGTGAGAAAAGGGAAAAAAATAAAAGTGTTTTTCTGGGCTGAGACAAACAAAGATGGACAGAGAGGGCGTGTGTGCCTCAACTCTCGCTATGACAAATGGGAAAACACACCACGCCTTCATCACACACACACACACACACACACACACACACACACACACACGCGCGGTACCATCTTTTAAAGGTGTTTTTGGTTGTTGAGCGCGCGTTGTGGAACCTTAACCACCCTCTCAGCTCAGTCGAGGGTTCGATTCCTGCCGAGGCTGCGGGGCCCGAGGGCTCGTTCCCGTGACTCACCGAAGCGTCAGCGTTCACAGCCCAAACCGCCGAGGTTTGGTGAAATCGAGGGTCCAGAGACCGCTGTGTTGAACAACGAGCCTCAAACACCGCGTTATTGTCACGTCAACGCCTCCGTTTGGCAGTAAATCCTCTTTTTTTCTCACTTTAGAATGTGAATAAAACCGTTTAAAAGTCTAAAAGTCACATCCGACCGCGGTTTTTCGTGACATCTTCGCCCGGAGGGGGGCAGAGGGGGCCGGATGGAAACGTGGAACGCCTCCCGGCCGCAGCTTCAAGTATCGAGAACGCCGAGGCCACGAAAAGCAGCCGTTAATTCCTGGTTGGGAAACGTCCCATTTGTCTCGAAACCCGCGGACGCACGCTCCCTGCGGTCGCGCCGTAAACGACTTCCAGCCAAGATGACATGCTTCCCCGGGCCCGACCGCCATTTAGCGCGACCGCAGCGGCGCGCTCCCCTCGCAGCCAAACACGGCCGGGCCTCCCGCCGGCATCCGCTCCAACACGCCAAGCGAAGGGATCGCCCGGCGATCTGCCGCGACGTCTGACTGATCAAAGACCCCCCGGAGAGGGTCGGGGATAACGGAACCAGATTAACTGGTGGGGGGGGGGCGCCGGTTGTCACGACAACCAGACGCAAACAAATGGAAGCGACCGCTTCCGCCGTGGTTTTCGCACCAAAAACGGACCCTCGGGGATTTTTGTCTGATGATGAGGACAAACTCTGCTTCCCAGACGTTTACGGGAAATCTGGACGGAGCGAATGTGAAGGAGACTCTGCTGGCCAGACGCCACTGACGGCGAGCGGCCGCAGACATCACAGACCTTCGAGTCACTCCAAATTCCCCCTCTCTCTCTCTCTTTCTCTCTCTCCTGACACACGCCTGCACGTCGACATCAGCCATCACACGCTATCAGCTGCATCAAAAAAACCCACCGAAATGCACGCACAAGAAGGGGGAGGGGTCGAGGTGTGTGTGTGGAGGGGGGGGGGGGGCGAGACGGGGCGGGGGGTTTCCTTTGACCCGTGTTTATCCTGTTTGGGTTCCTTACGAGAACCCTGCGGCGTCATCAGCGCCGTGATTTCACGCGTCTGCCAACACACCTGAGTCAGGAAGCGCAGGCAAACAGCTGCTCCGGGGGAACGCGCAGTCGGCGGTCCCCGCCGCTCCGTGACAGGTCCGTGACCCCCCCCGCGCTGCCCTGCTTAATTCAAACCACCTCCGCCTGCCTGCTGCATCTGTGGGTCCCAGAAGGGTCGCCCCCCCCCCCAGACATAACAGGAGAGGGGCTTGGATGAAGCACATTTGATGTTTGGGAGATCAGAGTGAAGCAGAGCTCCTGTCCCCCCCCCCCCACCGTCCTCTGAAGGCTTGAACAATACTGTCCCCCCACCCCAAAACACGCCTCAGATGCTCTAATCCAAACATGCCACCATAATCTCCACATATCGCTGGAGTCATCTACGAGCGAAGGAAGTGGGG
>CAJVRN010000126.1:11650000-11660000 GCA_911728415.1 Lagocephalus sceleratus
GTCGACCGGACCGGACTTCGGAATTTGACTTTCTGGAACCCAGCTCGGTTGAACCTCGGTTGGGACGACATGCCCAGGCGTGAAGCGCCGCTGTAGATGCACCCGTTACTGCGGCTCGTCGCGGGGGGTGACAGGTTATATGTCAACGTTCCCATGACTGTACAGCCCACCCCCCCCCCCCACACACGCACGCACGCACGCACGCACACACACACACACACACACACACACACACACACACACACACACGTCCCAGCGAGCTGTTACACAAGAGGCCCAAAGAGAGCGAACAAAGCGCCACAGGCATCTGTGTCGATCCTGCATCATGGGAAGGGGGGGGGGTGAACCAGTGTTGAGTCATGGTGGGGGGGGGTACCTGCAGGGAAAACAGCCATTTTCACTTCCAGCTGTGAATCACACGGCGTCACCGACGGAGCGGCCCGACTAACTCCACCTCTAGGGGCGGCGGAAGGGTACGGCGCCGCACGATCGACGGAGCTAAAGCGACGGTGGGGGGGGGGGCAGGAGGACGCCAGACGGAAACAAGGCCTCTGTTATTTGGAGCAACTGTTGTCATTAATTCTGTCTGCATCAAACACAGCGTGTTATTTACACCAAAGACCACAATTGGGCTTTGAAGGACTCTGAGCAACCCTGAGTGTGTGTGTGTGTGTGTGTGTGTGTGTGTGTGTGTGTGTGTGTGCGTGCGTGTGTGTGCGTGCGTGGTCTGTGCGTGCGTGCGTGCGTGCGTGCGTGCGTGTGTGTGTGTGTGTGTGTGTGCGTGCGTGGTCTGTGCGTGTGTGTGTGTTCTCTGGGTCTCCTCTCAGCCTGGAAGCGCCTGATGATAACATCGCGGATCTCCCGCTCCCCGTGCGTTTCCTGAGGTGATGAGCAGGTGGCGAAGGGGGCGGGGCTTCATCAGAAAAGAACCAGACCCACTTCCTGCCTCGCCGAGGCGCCTTTCTCGTGAACAGAGGACTTTGGGGTTCAAGCTGAAACCCTTGAAAGTGGTTTAAAGAAAACCCGTGACTGGGTGTTGTCAGATTTAGTTTCCATTCTCTCTCATCCATGTAAATATTTAGCAGATTGTCGGATCAAAACCGCTCCGCGACCGCCTGGTATTCCCGGGAACGTCGCTCTTTTTTCCCTCTACTATCTTTGGAGGTCGCTTTCACATTCCTCGCTGCTCGCGCCGTCACGGAAACCAGCGCGCGGAAGCTCGGAGAAGGGTAAATCGGGGGGCGGTTTTGGTTGTCCTCCCGCGGGTGCAGCAAGTGCACATCTGGGAGGGAGGCTCCGCCCCCCCCACGCCCGCCACTTTCAAGGCCCTGCTGGCGAAGGCGGGAATTCTTTTGTTGGTGGAGGATGCCCGGGCTGAGGGGTGAAGCCCCCCCGTCTCCCTCCGTCCTCTCACGGTGACCTCACGCGTCCCGACAGGCCCTCCGATGCGTCAGGCTCTCAGCATGTCTGCGGAGCAAAGATCCAGATGGTTTCCCAAACGTTCCCCGGACCGCAGCATCCAGAACTGGGCGTCCAACTCTGCTTGTCACTCAAGGATGGGTGAAGAAATCTCCTCCTCTTCCTCAGTCTAATGATCTCCAGGTGACATCCAGCCGCTCAGTCAGACTTTCGCTTTTTCTTTCTTTTCTTTTTAAATCTCAAAGATCGGGAAGCAGCGCGTGAGTCAGGGACAGAGCCCAGCGAGGCGGGCTGTCTGGGCCCCAGGTTCGCCCACGAGAACAGACGCGGGGCCCGAGTCTGGAAAGCCTCCATTAGGCCTCCCCTTCCAGAGCCAGTTCAGCGGAAAAGCGCACATGCACGTACATACTCTGATGACTGTTTGTTTTGTGGGCGTCCCTGCGCATTAGCGGGAATAATTATTCGGGGTTTCTCATTAGCTACGCGTTATTCTCCTTAAAGGCTGGCAGCAGTTACCAACCACGATGCGTCAGCCAGAGGTGTCTTCCCAGACAGCGCTCGGTCTACGGTTTCTGACTTGCCTGGTATATCCTGAAGGGGATGAATCTGAAGCCTCCCTCTTCCGCGGAATACTCCATCAGCTTCCTGTTCATGGCCCAGAACTGGTCGAACTTATCTGCGGCGAGACAAAGGTTGAGTAATCTGCATCTGTCCGACCCCAGATCACATCTGAACGACATGCGGGAAGTCAAAAAAAGTCGTTTTTGTCTTTTGGAAAACCTGAAAATACATTTCTAAAAGTATTGTGGGATTACCACGAGGTCTAAAAGCCCCACACGCACTCACACAGTCGGTCATTTAGTACGTTTAGCAGTATTTGAATCAAGGAAGGAACTTTCCCAGAGCCACCTGAACATGTCTACGTCCCCAAGAGAGGAGACTAAAAGGAGCGTGTTCAGTGAGACTGAAAGGGCTCCGTGCAGCATGTGTTACTTTCAAACTGTCCCCCTCCCTCCCTCTCACTTTCACGTGTTTTCTCTCTCCTGGATGAAGACGCGAGGCCACCCTGTCTCTCTCTCTGTTTCTGCTCTGTTTTGGATGTGAAAGTTTGGGGTTAGCAGAGGTTTCACCTCTCATTTTCACCAGTAGCTTCGGCCGAGTCCTATCGCCTGTTTCATGTGAGGAAATGAGCAGAAGAACTTTTCTAGATGCACCAATCAAAGGGGGGGTGAGAGGAAACTAACAGAGGTGGTTGTGGTTGTATCGGGGGTTATCTCCCAACCTTTAAAGAAAAGATTATCTATGATGATAAGGAAAGATCAGCCTGGCGCGTCTGGGTGGAACTGACAAGAGAAACTGGTGGGTGGGAGACGTTTGAGGGGTGGAGACCTGCGTGGCGCTCAGTTTTAGAGGGGACGTTGGCAAAAACACAACAGCCTCGGATGAGTGAGGGTGTGATTAGAAGCCTCCCGGCGCTGAGGCTCACCGTTCTGCAGGCCCATCCACAGCTGCTTGTGGTCTTTCTTCTGCATGTCGTTGATCACTTGGCTCTTATGCTTGAGGGCGTCGGCCTCCTTGATGCAGGACATGAAGTGGGCTTCGATCACAGAGCTGGACGGGCAGTGGAGGAGGTCACGATCTGGAAAATGCTGACGCAGACACAGTCGTTTACTTCGCGCGCAGCCGCGTTATAAAGGACAGGCGAACGCTGACAGCTGCAACAGCATCATGCAAATCGTGATTAAAGACACAGATGTTCACAGACAACGTCACAGAAGAAGACACTGTTATACAACATTTAACCTGTGAGTGACTCTCACCTTAAAGTGCACCGTGATGTTCCAGGGTAAAACAGTGTTGGACGCATGAAGGTCAAACAGGACTCCGATCGGACAGTGCCTGAAAAGAGGAATTCAAAATAAAACAGCGGCTTAAATATTTGTCTCAAGTTGACGTGATTTAGTTTGATCTCAAAGGGGCTGCGCTGTTCCGCGCTGTGATGGCGCCACCTGGTGGCCGAGGTTCGTACCCGCACCCTGACGCCTTCTAACTTATTAATTAAGTGAATGAAGTGAGATTGTCGGCAGGCTGTGAGCATTTGTAACGCACATTAAGGGCTCTGAACCCAAGGAAAGACTTTACCGGCACAGAAAAGTGAAGAGACACTTTCCTGGAATGTTAATGTGAAACAAGCTGCCGTGGAAATACCTCCGCAGGCACTCTAGAAAGAGTGACGCGTAAAGAATGGACTGAGATTTCAGATAAGTGGAGGCCAACACACTCACACACGAGCCCGCTGTCTCCTGCTGGGAGAACTGGAAGCACCAGTTCAGACAACAGCCCTTCCTCACCATTTCAGCGGCGTCCCTTCGTACTCGAACCACATCTCCTCCACGTCGTCGGCCTTCATCACCTTGAGGAAGTGCTTCTTCACCTTGTCTGTCACCAGGGTCAGGTAGCTCACCCTCGGGAGCAGCAGCTGCAGAAAAGCGGGACACCCGCGCTTCGTTTCAGGACGTACGAGGCAGCAACGACATTACAGAAGTGAGACTTGGACTCAGGGGAACTAGACGTGCTTCCTGAACAGGAGATGATACAAAGGATGAGGACGGTGACTCACGCCCCGATTTAAAAACCTCAGAAAAACATCTTGGCTGGTGTTTTAATGGAGGACGAGAGGCGTCCCTTCAGGACTTTGGCTTGTGTTTTACGTGTTCCTGCTCTTTACATGAGGGGGGGGTACACGTAGGTTGTTTAGATGTCCAATCTAAATCTAAATCTGGGCCTTTTCCCCTTCAAAATAAACTTTCACGTCTGTTTTTTACTCATTTTGATGCTTTTGGTGACCGAGATGTAACCCAGAGAATCCGGTGGTTTTTCAAAATAAAAGCTTGTTCAGACTCAGATAATAAACACAACGGGAATAATAAATTATTTCTTGGGCGGACCGGTACCAGTTGATCCACGGACCGGTACCGGTCCCCGCCCCGGGGGTTGGGGACCACAGCTTTTCATCTCAGAAGCTGGTGTTGGAGCCCAGGCCTGTCTGTCTGCCCCCCCCCCAAGAGAGGAGCCTGCCCCCCACCCCGGGGTGCTCTTACGTAGTAGGGCTCGGCCTCCCGGTCCGTCACCTCATCCTGGTTGAGGCTGAAGCAGGCGGGGATGCGGCCGAACCACACGTCCCTCAGCACGTCCCTGTCATCGGCCATGCTGCTGCACCCGGAGAAGCAGCTCCCAGAACACGGGGGGGTCCCTGCACACACACACACACACACACACACACACACCAGACAGATAGACAGACACACACCCCAACACACCAGACACACACACACACATCAGACAGATAGACAGACACACACACACACACCCCAACACACCAGACACACACACACATCAGACAGATAGACAGACACACACCCCAACACACCAGACACACACACACACATCAGACAGATAGACAGACACACACACACACACCCCAACACACCAGACACACACACACATCAGACAGATAGACAGACACACACACCAACACACCAGACACACACACACATCAGACAGATAGACAGACACACACACCAACACATTAGACACACACAACCAGACAGACAGACACACGGACAGATAGACAGACACACACACACCAGACCGACAGACAGACACGCACACACACACACACAGATACATACACACACACCAGACAGATAGACGCACACATCAGACAGACAGACAGAGACACACACACACACACACACACACAGATCTTAACTTTTTAGCACCAACCACGACGACGCTGACGTCCATTATTGTGGTTTATAAGGAGCCGGGGGTGTTGTTACTAAGTTATAGATGACCATGAGGCGCGTGCTGGTGCCGGACTAGTTAGCAAAGGTAACTAACTAAACTCGTAAACAGCGCAGGTGTGTGGCTAGCCCCGGAGCTAGTGGCGCTAGCCTAGCCGCTCACACAGCCTGAACAGTCTTTATGGGGGGGTTCGGCTCTGCCCCCCCCCCATAAAGACTGGGTGTGTGTTCTGGGGGGGCAGACCTGTAATGTGGGGGGGGGGTGGAGGCTGACCTGCTCGGTGCCGTCGCGTCAGTCCGGGGCTGCGGGGCCGAGGCCGTCATTCCCGCCGTCACCGGAACACAGCGGAGGGAGGAGCGGCGGTGGGGGGAACAGCGCCCCCAGCGGGGGAGGGCGGGACAGCGGGGGAACAGCGCCCCCAGCGGGGGAGGGCGGGACAGCGGGGGAACAGCGCCCCCAGCGGGGGAGGGCGGGACAGCGGGGGAACAGCGCCCCCAGCGGGAGAGGGAGGAACTGCGGGGGAACAGCGCCCCCAGCGGGAGAGTCTGACGTCATCGAGCGAGGTCATCGAGGTGCGACGCAGCTCGACAGCTCCGCATCCGGATCTTTTCCTCCAGAAACATCCTTTAAAATGGACCGACACCTGGAGGTGGACCACCTGGAGACGCGCCTGCAGGTGCTGGAGAGCCGCGTCTACGGCGAGAGCAGGAGCAAGAGTGTGAAGCCCGTCAAGGTTTGTGGAGAACGGACCGACTTTAGGCCCCGTTAGCCTAGCCGCGTTAGCCTCCACCCGGTGAGAAAACGCCCTTTAAAAGATAAAAAAAGCTGTAAAAAGGACCGAAAATAACCACTTATACCAGCAACAACGAGCAATAACTCACCATAAACACGACGACAATCACACCTGTATGTGCTCATGTTGTTATTTCTGATGATTTGTTCTAACAAACATTACTACATTATTATCATTAAAACGTTATTATTGTTCTCGTTTTCTTTAATATTCTTATTCTTGGACACGTTTGTTGTGAGACGCCGTTTAATCAAAGCTCTGCCGGTTAAACTAAAACCATCATATGACCCAGGAAGACTTCTGTCTTCAGGCTGAATGGATGAAAGAATCTTTAGTTTGTGATTCTGCTCCTCCAGTGGACACATTTATGAATATTAACCGTCACAAAGGCCTTTTATGCGGACTAGAGCAGAAGAAAAACATCTATTGTGGTTGCTCTTGATCGCTTTCGCATGTTCAGACTTAAATTATCAGTAATAAACTGTTGTTTCTGTCATCGCTGCCATTAAATATACCGTAATTCCCGGACTATAGAGCGCACCGGAATATTAGCTGCACCCACTAAATTTAAATACATTTATAAGTTTATACAGACATAAGCCGCATCTGACAAAAAGCTGCATGCATCTATGTTGTAACAAGAGATATTTACACGGATTTTTGAAAACTTTTTATTAAATAAATGGTTTTTACATGACATTGCAGTAACACAGCTGGTTAAAAGTCGGTGATCACCGTCTTCACCTTCATCCTAAGACCGCTGAAGTCGTCTTCTTCAGTGTCAGAATGGAACAGCCTCAGAGTTTCTTCGTCACACGCTTTCTCGGTCTCACTTCTGCTGTCCCTCTCAACATCACTTTCGTCTCACAGCCGTCCAGCCTTTCGAACCCTTTCAACTTAAAAGTTGCGTCGTTGGCATTTCGTCGTGGATTCTCCATGTTTGTGTGCATGAAGCACAAAATAACTGAAGAAGTTAGCACGTGGGAATTTACTTTATCAGGAACTTGAATAGATTCCCTGGTCCACTGTGACCTGGTCGGTAATTTAATCGGCCCGCTGTGACCAGGGAAAAATATGTATTGGCAGTAGGAAGCTCGCAGTAACACTCCATATATCAGCCGCGCCGTCGTGTGAGCCGCAGGGTTCCGAACGCGAGAAAAAAGTAGCGGCTTATAGTCTGGAAAATACGGTAATCTGTGTGTGTTGTCAGTGTGCTGAAGCTTTGGCCAGGATTCAGGCAGGCCTGATCAACACGGGCAACAAGAGGGAGCGAGTGAAGAGCCTCCACAAGAAGAGTGAGTCCCCCTCCGAGGACACGCGCCCGTCTCTCCGGCGCCGCCGACCGCGCCTGCTGACGCTCGCTTGTGTTTGTGTCGTTTTCGTGACGCAGTCGAGGACCTGATGAAGTACCTGGACCCCCAGTTCACGGACCACATCACCGTGCCGGACGCCATGAAGTTGGAGTTCATCCTCGCTGGTGAGACTCAGAATAACGTGATAAATTCAGCTGCTGTGGGGGCCGAGCTCACCTGTCCACGTGCCCCTCTGCTCAGAGGAGGACTTCCTTTACTCCCAGGCTGCTTTGCTGGAGCAGATCAGCACCCTGCAGCCTCTGCTGGACAGCAGCTACATCCGAGGTTAGGTCCAGACGCGGGCCGAGCCGAGGTTTCGGGGGGGGGGGTGTCGTAGCCTCCGTCAACCTCGTGTCTGGTCTTCACAGATGTTCCTGATCACGCCACCAAGCTGCAGCGGCTGTCACAGATTCACTTCAGACAGCAGGTCTTTGTCCTCCTCCGTTGTCTCCGAGCCTTTAACCTGTTCCGTTCTGACCCCTCTGTGTCGCTCCTGTGCAGGACCAAATGGAGGTTCAGTCCCAGGAGGTCAAGAAGCTTTTCGAGGAGTACAACAAAATGGTACATGACCCACTGGATGACATCCACTCTGGTCTTCACACCTTTAATCTGGACTCTTTTATATTATATATATTATACTATTTTATATTATATATCTCTTTTATATTCCCCTGCAAAGAGGAAACATCTTTCTGCGCCTCCGCAGATTTAATTCTCATCACAGATGTTGCTTAACCCCCCCCCCCGACTTCTGCTCTTCCAGATGTTCTTGCTGTCCAAGCAGTTCACACAATGGGACGAGTCCCTGAGGAAGCTGGAGGAAGCCAAAGGAATTCGGCCGGTGGAGTAACGACGCTCTGGGAGGCTTCAATCCAAACAGTAGTTCCTGTTCTCTCCAGTAGAGACGGAGCGAAGCTGCACAACACGTTGATTAAATTCTGATAGGTGTTTATTCCGCCAGATGTTAATGGATCCAGACGATACACCGGCTGTGTGTCGTGCTTATTGTTGCTGCGCTGCAGATTCTGCACCAGTGGGAGGAACTCCCCTGAGCCACCAGTCCTCATAGAAATAAACCTGCTCCCATCGTGAGGCGTCCAGCTCACAACGTTCTGAGATGTGCTCGTTTTCTCAGACAGATTAGGTGTATTTATTAAACCCATCATCTGTTAGTAGACAGATTTCTCACATTAACATCAGATTTTCATAATTTAACTTTCCTGTATATGATAAGTGTCGTCATGTTATACAGTGTCACTGCTTCTTAATAAATATGAATGCTTTTCTCTGAACACTGTCTTGTCTGTCTGTAAACCTCACACTCAAGGTTTTCTGTCTCGCAGTCGCCCCAAAAAAGCGAGTTCTGTAAAACTCAACCTCCTTAGTGTATTTATAACCCACCAAACATAAATACAATCATTAACTGAGGTCATACGTCCGTTTTTCAAAGTAAGTTGAGTACTTGGCTACTACTTACACAAAAGCGACGTAGAAGAGGAAGCGGTGCATCATCTATCTCCAGAGTTGGCGGAGTTGTTTAGAAGTGACACCGAGGATGAAGATTTCATTGATTTAGTGATTTTGAGACACTGATGGTTTGGTAAACTTGTTAGCGTGTTCTTTATGCTCTAGTTATCTGAATAACTGTTAACATGTTACGTTAACACACCAGGCAATTTCTCAGTTCGTTGTTTATGAATCATTTAACGCTATCTGATTGTGTTATGTTATCATACCGTACACCTGTTCAGCCTGTTCTCTATCCTGTTTTTATTTTAAATTGCCTTTCAAGATGAAGATGTTCTTGGTGTTGGACTTTATCAAATAAACTTCCTCAAAAAGATGCGACTTATACTCCAGTGCGACTTATATATGTTTTTTTCCTTCTTTGGTCAGCATTTTTTTGGTTGGTACGACTTATACTCCGGAGCGACTTATAGTCCGGAAAATACGGTAATCTCCAACGCACGTCCGCGAACGCTGCACGCGTGCTTTTATTTTGTTGTTTCCTCGAGAAGCGGACGTGTCCTCGGTCCGTCCCACGAGTGAGCGCTCCTCGCCGGCGACGATCTTCGGCGAGCGGCGGGCGGAGCGGGCGTCATGGACAGGACGGCCGTGGTGAAGGTCGGGGCCGCGGCCAGCGCCGGCGTCTGCGCCCTGTTCGGCGGCGTGGCGCTGGCCCAGTACATCGTGGCCAAGAAGAAGCGGGCCGGCAAGAAAACCAGGATCATCGAGATGGTGAGTCCGGACGGACGCGCTGGTTCCGGCCGTCAGAGACGGCGTGAACCGGGGCTGGGGGCTCGTACCTTCAAAATAAATCACACCACGTTGGGACGTTTGAACCTGGAGCTGATTCATAATTGTCTAATTATAGTGATTTCTAATTTATTCTGTTCCTTTTTACACTCTTTCTCCACCTCTTTGTGTACCCGGGGTCTTAATTTAGGTTATTTTGCCAGTTTGTCACTAATATAAACTCTAATACGTGACGATCTCTTCTTGAAAGTGGATTAAATTATTAATTAATGTTTCTTAGTCAAGGTCAGATGACACACACACGGCGTTTCGGTTTATACAACACGCCTTTTATTGTGAAAGTCAAAGCAGGAAGGGTGAACCGCATTCCAGC
>CAJVRN010000126.1:11665000-11715000 GCA_911728415.1 Lagocephalus sceleratus
GCAACAAAACATGTAACAAATACGTGTTTTCGCCTTTTGTATACTGAAATTTCTTTCGTAACAAGAGGAAATATTTTCCCGTTGAGACGTGTCGTAACCTGAGAATCACGCGTGTAGAGACGTTACGTAGAGGTCCCGCTGTAACGTGTTCTCTGGACTTTTCTAAGAGTCTCGCCCGTTTGTCCCCTCAGGTCGAGGAGCGCCTGGACAAATACCTGGACTCGTACGACATCGTCCTTGTGAAAGACGAGACTCTGGAAGTGCCCAACGCCATCCTGCAGAAGATCCTCTAGGCCCCGCCCCCCTGCTCTGTAAAGAAAGCCTTTTTTAAAAAAAGACCTTTTACCTGAATGAACCTGAATTCTTCACCGCAGCATCTCCGTGTGTCGCTTTTGTCCTCCGGAGCGTTTTATTAACATCCCGGCGTGAGGTGACCCTCCAGCTTTCACTGGTTTTTCAGTTATTTGCCTTTTTTCACAGGCAGAATTCGTTTTTTTTTTTCCGAAGATCACACTTAGATGTAAAGACCCCCCCCATGCCTCAGTCACCTGGAGTCAGTGTTACACGTCTGCAAGACCAGACGACGAAACTACGCTCTCACGGTCAACGTCGACGCCCGCCGAAGCGTTCGACGAAGGCGATGAAGGCCCTCCTCCCGCTGCGAAGCAGCTCCAAACAGTCGACGCAGAAATTGTAGTTCTAAGTTTTATTTAAAGAAGAAAGGTTATAAACAAACAACCGTATTATCAAATGTGAGAGGAAATGCACTTTATAGGAGTGTTTACGAGACATCGGCCTGTACGTGTCGCGAGGTTTGAGCCACAGAAAGGCCATGTTTACGCGTCTGCCCTCGTCAGCCCCCCGTCTGCAGCGCCGCCCTCGCCGTAGGGTTAAAGGTCAATGGTAACAAAGCAGCGGCGGATCTTCCTGGGGACGTGCGGCAGCAGGAGGGTGAGGCACCGCCTGTCTGTGACGTCGTGGTCCCATCCTGAGGGTCAGACCTCACACCTTCATCCTCCTAACGTCTGCGGGGAACCTCGGTGTCTTCTCGTCGCATCTTGTGTTCAAGCGTGTGTTTTGAATGTGCTGCTATCACCTGCATGTTGCCTTCATTTATGGCTTAAGTTTATGTTTAAGAAGTGGGACGTGTATCAGTAAAAGACATCTATATATGTGGGTGTTGTACGGAAATGTATATTGTTGCACAGAAATAGAAAGTTCTACGCTAGTCTGTATTTTTTATAAGCGGGTGCCAATTTCTGTCCCTGATTTGGAAAATAAAATACAATTTTAGGATGTTCTAGGAGCATTAAACCCTTAAATATTCACCGTCACTTCAGGGGCAGAATGATCGACCCTCAAATGTGCAGATCTTTTGAGGAGGATGTCATTTCAGGGTTTTATTTCCAGATGTTTGTAGGGTGCTGCAGTTCCACAGACCGCCACCAGGCGGAGACAAAGCACCGCAACATCTGTCCCATATGTTCAACGTTGACAACGTGGCATGTTCTGCACAGAACCTGACACCCCAGACATCGTCACGTGTGGCTCGTTGGTCTAGGGGTATGATTCTCGCTTAGGGTGCGAGAGGTCCCGGGTTCAAATCCCGGACGAGCCCTTTAACTTTATGTTATTACTGGATAACGTGGGCCTCAATAAACCTCACATTTTTGCACACCAGGCTCTTTGGCAAGCTTCATTTCCCTTTCGACCGCATGCAGCACAAACTCCCTGAGCAGTGAAAAGCGAATTCAACCCTGACTTCAC
This sequence comes from Lagocephalus sceleratus, assembly GCA_911728415.1. NCBI lineage: Eukaryota > Metazoa > Chordata > Actinopteri > Tetraodontiformes > Tetraodontidae > Lagocephalus > Lagocephalus sceleratus. The sequence goes on from CAJVRN010000126.1 coordinate 11,666,768, forward strand.
TTGAATTGAAGTTTCACCTGGAGAAAGTGTTTCTAAACGAGCTTTTGCAGACCTGATGTAGAAGATATTTGCTGCAGTACCAGAGTGTGGCGATAGGGGGCGACCACGCGCCCCTCAGCAAGTCTAACAAATCTAAATCTATTACTAATTAAATGCAATCACAGTTACTTAATCTAAATAGTTTCTGCTGTTTCTTGGTGTAGAGGCGTGAATCTCGTGTTTGATTTGTTCTTGTTATTGACTTAAAGTGTGACTCTGGTCTGTGGTGCAGAACACTCGGTGTCCACTAGAGGGCGGCAGAAGACCACAACCTGTTGAGCTGCAGGAAAACCAGTGACGACGTGGCGTGTCCCAGCATCATTCCCACTTTTTGGGAACTCTGGAACATGGCTCGTTGGTCTAGGGGTATGATTCTCGCTTAGGGTGCGAGAGGTCCCGGGTTCAAATCCCGGACGAGCCCTCCTTTTCCTTCAGAGGGTCTTGATGAGCATCCCCAGGCACAAGAACACCAACAGAATATAAACACACCATAAACCATCTCACCCAGTTTGACCAGTCAGCTGTTGAAGACTCAGATGAGTTGATGAAGTGAGTCCAGTCTGGTGCTGCTGCTGCTGGGTTGGACCAGAACCTGCAGCCTCACGGCCCTCTGGGGGGGACCTGGAGACCTCTGGGGGGGACCTGGAGACCCCTGGGGGGGACCTGGAGACCCCTGGGGGGGACCTGGAGACCCCTGGGGGGGACCTGGAGACCCCTTGGGGTCGATGAACATCCCCAGTCATGTAACACCACCAACACATCAGTCCTCCAGTCTCCATCAGCCTCGATTCCTCCCTGACAAAGAGTTTCTGAATGAACTCTGAACCCTCACTTAACCCCAAATGTCATCATCACACACTTCTTCACCTCCAGTCTGACTCTGACTTCATTCTTGAAAGCTCTTTAGTTCTTTCTTCTTACTCGAACCTCACCCTGTTTTTTCTCTTCTCTTTCCCCGTGTTGCTCTTTGCTTCATAACTTTCAAACGCAGCACTTTCCCTTCCTTTTCATCACATTTAAACACGCGCACCGTTGGGGTTTCTGCAGCTGATTTGTGTAGGCCGTTCCCCATCCTCTTCTAATCTTTCAGAACACCAGTGTTACCCTCCTTCATACTCTGTTTCAGTTTAATATATTTATATATTCTCTGTCACTTCAGATTCACAATGCTACAGTTCCTCCCTCAATCCAGACGATCACATCCGCATATCTTATTTTTTTTAAATGCATTTTATAATATCAGTGATTAATATTATGTAATTTTTGCATTCTGATTCCTTTAACCCAGCATATGTCCAGATTATCGACACAGGCCGGTGTTACTGTTGACGGATCGAGATCTTAGATTAAAACTCGATTTCCCGTCGTGCCCCTCGACTTCCGGTCATGCGCACAGCTCTTCCGGCTGCTTCGAGCGTCAGTGTCATGACAACAGGACGATGGCGCCGATCGAAATGTGATTTCTGCTCAGAGAACCTCCGATAAACCTTCGAATCTTCCCCGACTGCGTGTGACGGTAAGGGGCCGATGCGGGGGCACGCCCGGGCGAGCCGTCGGCGCCCCGCTTCGTCACGTCTCGTCGCCTTTAGCTCGGCCGGTTAGCGATAATCTAATCTCAAATTAATTCATCCTGCACTCGTTGCTCACTCAAACTAACTCACTCCGAGGCTGCAGCCGAAATAAACACACGCACATCACCTCCACGGGGCTTTCTGATCCCTTTTCTCGTCGCTGCACCAGCCCTGATTGAAAACAGGGACCCCACAGGCGACAAACGGACTGTAAATGTGGTCGTTTATTAACATTTCTAATTAATTATCTTTTACACGACATCAAGATGAGCGACTGACGGGGTTTAATTTGCCCCCCAGGACGAACTACTTCAACATGTAGCTGTTATTCTCAACTGCAGGAGCATCCCTGTCAGACATAAAGTTACGGGACAGAAAAAGATATCAGATACTTTTAGAAATTATTTAACCTTTTAAGTGTTTTCAGACAGAGATGTATCATTTAGAAGAACTTAGATGAAATATTGTTGAGTCCTGGAGCACCATGCATGTTCTACGTTATCACTTATATGCTCCAAAACAAAGGTACTCAGCTTTTTATAAGAACTATGTGTCTACATTTATCACCTAATTTGTTATAATTTATAATATAACACCCCCATATTGTGCTGAGTCATTCATCAGTTTTATAACACCCACCCTCAACACATCAAATTATTCTCCCTTTTCGTTAAGACTTGAATAAACGTACATTTAGTTGAAAGTAACTGGTCAATTTCTGAGATTAAACCAGTGTTTTCGGGCCCTCTGAGGGGAAGGCGAGCGGTCCCTCCCCGTCCCTGGAAGCAGCGCTCCATGGCGGTGGACGGATTCCCTCTCTGGATTATCTGCCCGTTCCACCTGCTCAGCACTTAACCACGGAGGAAAGCCGCTTGCCCCCCCCCAGCCTTCATCTTCTGCCTCCTCCTCCTCCTCCACGGTGCTCGCTCTTCTAGGGTCATGTGACGCTCCTCTGCTTCGCCATTGGCTGCAGCTGCTGGTCACAGCAGAGCGGTCGGCGCCTGTCCTGAAAAGACCGATGGCGTAATTGGTCAAAGTGGCATCCCACCATACCCTAGTCCAGCGGTCCCCAACCCCCGGGGGATCAATCGGTACCGGGCCACCAAGAAATAACTGATTATTTCTGTTGTGTTTATTATCTGAGTCTGAACAAGCTTTTATTTTGAAAAACCACCGGATTCTCTTGGTTACATCTCGGTCACCAAAAGCATCAAAATGAGTAAAAAACAGAAGTGAAAGTTTATTTTGAAGGGGCAAAGGCCCAGATTTAGATTTAGATTTGACATGTAAACAACCTATATGTGTGTGTGTCCAGCATTGACGGGTCCACGATGATAAAAAGGTCGGGGACCGCCGCTCTAGTCCGCCCCGGTCCCTCTGCTGGGGTCGTTGTTGGAGGAACTGAACGCACTGACAAAAGCAGCACCTTCACTTTCAATACGTTTGCACCAGATTTCTGTGTTTTGGTGCCTCCTCTTCGCTCCGATCTGGTTGCATTTCCCTCCGTTTGCTCACTGGTGTCCCTCTCTCTCCTCTCTCTCTCCCTCTCTCTCTCTCTCTCTCTCCCTCTCTCTCTCTCTCTCTCTCTCTCTCTCTCTCTCTCTCTCTCTCTCCCCGTCCGACCAGCATGGCAGCATGTCTCTGTTCAAGGCCCGCGACTGGTGGTCAGCAACCATTGGCGAAGGCGAGGAGTTCGACCAAGGGTGCCTCTGTGTGGGAGATGTGGACAACAGTGGAAGTGGACACGGTCAGTATGGAACCGGTGCCCCAAATCAGCGTTCACACAACAGCGGATCTAGAAAAATAGGGTTTAAAAGCAGGACATGAATAATATTGGGACATCAGATCGGCCTCAGAAAAGCGCAGGGGGGCGGGGGATCAGATCTATTGTGCCCCGCGGGGAGGTGCTGAGGTGCTCTTTTGTGTGTGTGGCTCCTAGACAAGGTCGTGGTGGGCAGCTACATGGGGATGCTGCGGGTATTCCATCCGCACGCTCGCAAGTCCGCCGAGGAAGTCCAGGCGGACGCTCAGCTCCTCGAGGTCCACCTCCAGAACGCCATCGTCCAGGTGGAGCTGGGCAAGTTTGTCTCGTAAGTGGGCGTCGAGAAGTAACGTTCCTGGTGGGACGGCGGTGCTTTTTGATGAGGATCACCGGTGCTGTTCCCGTCTTGGTCCCTCCAGCCGTCTTAGCCGCCCTCTTGTCCGTGTGCGTTAGTGTTTTGTAGGTCAAAGCGGCATTAGCTTAATGTCTCCCGCCCGAGCGATCACGCAGACCTCCGCCGCCGTTGCTCGCTTTGATGGGAGGTGTACGGTCAGTCCTCCGTAGAGACAGAGGCGGAGGGGGCGTACTGGTGCAGGTCAATTCTTCTGGTTTTGTCTGGTGGGAAAGAGTCAACCTCCAGCAGCGTGTCTTCTGACGGGGGATTTAGAGCGTCATGTCTGTGTTGTAATCTCCTTCTCACATTCACGCCACAGCCGAGTCCCTTCAGGGGTAGATTTACAGATTTACTGTTTTTTTTTTTTTTCTTTGCAGCTGTGAAATGCAAAAGCTAAATGTTGATTTCACACACCAATAACTCATGAAAACTAAATCAATCTGCAGCGGTGACTTCAGCCCTCGACCACATGTCTCCCATTATCTGGGATATAAGCAGTAAACACGGTGTGTTTGGCTTATTTCAGTACTTATTTGGAGTTTTACACAAGGGGAGGGAGTACAATTTATATACATTTGTCATGTTTCTGCCAGGAGGACGCTGGATTTGAGATTGAGATTTAGTGATAAAAATAAGAGCATTATTACGTCATTGACAAACGTCAAACATATTTAGAATTCCTGCACGTATTCCATTTTTCAGTACACACACGACATTGCAGGCGTTTCTAAAAACAATCGAATTAAAGAAATCCTCATTTTATTTTATTCCTCTTGGCATTAAAAGCTGAACCTCAGTAACTTCTGCTCTTTGTCGTCATCTCAATAGTTAGAGCTCTGTGCAGCTCCCTATTTCCTTCGTAGAAACCCTGAAATTCTTATTTTACAGTGAGTATTTAGTCTGGATCTTTACTTGGTGCTGATGGGTGGAAGCGCACGATGCTGGGAGAAGGTTCAGCCTGCTATTGTTGAGTGTGGCACCTTGTTAAGACCTAAATAAATAGCATCAAACCAGGGTTTAGTGTGTGTGTATTTATGTGTGTGTTCTGAGGTTGTGTCTCAGCTGAGTGTGCGACATTATCTCGTACGTGGAGGAGCGTGGACGTGCGTCCCGCCGCGAGGCCGCCGGGGCCTTTTGGAACTCTGCAGGTCTGCCTCGAAGGCTTCCCACATCATCGCCCTGGCAGCCCCGGCCCAGCTAAATCAGTCCGCGTGAGCTCGCCGTGTTTGGTTACCTGTGGTTTTTGGCGCGGCATTCTTAGGAGGCCGCCGGGCGTCCGGGAAACGGGCCCGGAGCAGGGGCACGTTGTAACTAATGTCAGGGCGGACCGCGGCGGGCAGACGGCGGAGGGTTTTGTTTTCAGCACCAGCGTGAGTGGTTTTCTGAGGAAGAAAGCAAACTTGTGGGATCCAGAGTCTCCACCAACCCGTTGGTTCTTTTCTCAATAAACATTACAACCGTGGTTGAAGGTTAGCGAGACAACCATTTGTACGGCGTCCAGCGAGGGGGCAGGTTCATTCCTTTGCGGTCTGCGGTAAAGTAAATATGTGAAACCCTGAGATCAGCATCGCTGAGCCCATCGACTGCACCTCAGCTCTAACCGACGTTAAAAAAATATCCACCAGCTGTTACAGTAATCAGTTCAGAAGTTAAAATATAGATGGATACCACCCTGGAGAACCAGGGTTCAACCACAGTGGCAGGAAGCGTCTGCCCTGTTGAGCCAGAATCAGCGTTCCTCTGGAAAAGCTCTTCACTCTGCAGCCTCCGCTCTTATTCCCTCTCAGCTTTTTTTGTGCTGGAGATCTCAGTGTGACATTTTTCTGCATTCATTTCCTCAGACTGGGGTCAGTGTGAGTAATGAAAGGCTCTTTTCAGTCCCCGAGACGCGCAGAATCGTCTGTGAAAGCCGCGTCCGTGGTAGCGAACGTGGAAATGATCCGACTGCAGATGTTTGATGACTCTGATTCAGACACGTCTGGTGCCACCAGATCTTTGACTCTCTTAAATCTAACCCAGGCCTCTCTCGCCCCGTCCTCAGGTGTTCAGATCTCCTTCACCTGGCCGTCCTTCACCCCAGGAAGCTGTCCGTGTACTCCGTTTCAGGTAAAACGCCGGCGTGCGCTGCCCTTCCTCACATGCCGAGCTCCAACCTTCTCGCTCCTGTCTCTCCAGGCACGGCTGGGAACGTAGAGCACGGCGACCAGTACCAGCTCAAGCTGGTCTACGAGCACAATCTGCAGAGAACCGCCTGCAGCATGACGCACGGCACCTTCGGGGGGGTCTCAGGTGTGCATCTAAATACCTTGTATCACTAGTTTAGCTTGAGTTGGTGGTGAACGGTGTGTGTGTGTGTGTGTGTGTGTGTGTGTGTGTGAGCAGGGGGAGGGAACGTTTCACGCTCTGTTTTTGGAGAGCAGTTTCCTCAAACTCTCTCAGAGAGGGTTTGCTCTCGGAGAGAAGAATCGTAACAATGAGTCCTCACAAACATACAAGTGTGTGTGTGTGTGTGTGTGTTTGTGTGTGTGTGTGTAGGTTTGTGTGGCAGTTGGCTGAACAAATACATAAAAGTCCCCGAGAGGAGCGAAGGATGGAAAGAAAGAGAGGTCACAGAGCTGCTCTCTGCAGTCAATTGAGCTTTTTGGAAAAACCAAGTAGGGGAAAGCCCTCCAGTCACCGGCATCCAAGAAAAACACACACAGACACGTGGACGCACACACACACACACGCACACGCACACACACACACACACACACTCTCAGATGGGGAAACCCCTGTAAAAGCAGAGAAATTGGCATTTCCAAATAAAGACTGTATTGTCAAGGTGTGTGAGAGAGGAGCGTAGCAGCCAAATTCTGTGGCTTGGCATGATTACCCCTTCATTCAGGGAAGGGTTGTGTGTGTGTGGGTGTGTGTGTGCGTGTGCGCACACGTTTGATTCATAGAAAGAGCCGCGTGGGTTCATTAGACCAAAGTTGTGCGTCTGTTGCTCTCACATGTGTAGTTTATATGGCGAACTTTCATGTTTCCACATGCTGTACAGACTCCAACATCAGGTCAAGTCCGACATGCACACATGCTTCACACAAAGGCAGGCTTTGTAGTTCGAACGCATCGCTTTTGTTCTGTAATTTAATTTATGAGTTTATTCTTCTCTCAAGTCAAAGGATTTAATTTAATATCAGAATTTCGGCCTCGGCATTTTAGACTTATGACTAACTGTAAAAACTCTTTGTCTATATTAATTTATTATTTGTTTGATTGTTTGAGCTCTATACATTCATGTTTGATCATTTCTCTTTTTACTAAATATGATATTTTAGTACTTTTTAGTGTTGCTCGCCACACGAGTGCCCTGCAGTTCTCCCCTCCACCACTAGGTGGCAGCGGCTGCCCTCGCATCCCTCCGTGCAGGGCTGAAAAAACAGGCGAGCCGAATGGCCTTTATGGCAGGGAAGGAGAATTCCCTCTTTCTCCCGGTGTCTCCAGGGACACGTCAGGGTTCAGAGACAGAGCAGCCTCGGGATCTGCCAGTCAGTCAGCGTCTACTCCGGCTGTCCTCGGGGACGTGCCGGTGACACTGTTTCCTGCAGCGCTTTACCCACTCCTCGACTTGACCCGTGGGCTTCGTTGCTGCCGAGCGCTGCGAGCTGCTTCGCTCATTAAGCATGAACAATGTCAGGGTGCGGGACAGGGAGGGTGGGGCCTAATGCCCCCGGTCTTTGCTTAAGTCATCAAGTCTGTTTGTAACATCTCACAGTTTAATTTCGTCCTTTGTTCCGTGTTGTCTTTACAGGCTGGCTTCAGCTCAAATAAATGAATCTGCAGCGCAGTAAACATGGAAGCCGCTCGCCATTTGAGCTTTCCCCTCTGTTCTCGCACCCAGTTTACACGAAAAAAAAGGGCCGATCTCACGCTTGATTGGCTAATGGAGAGCATTTACACGCACTGGTAATGGTTTGCAGACACACAGAAGAAGTGAGGGCAGATTCATATACAAACAGAAAAAGGAATACGCCTCCCAACAAACACACATGCCGCTGTTTACTGGACGCACACTGATGCTCAGAGGCAGCTGGTGTGTGTACGAGGTGTGTGTGTGTTTGTATGTGTTTCTCCGGGCAGACAGTGTGTGACAGTACTCTGCCCTTCAGTGTGTGTGTGTGTGCGTGCGCGCGATTCTGGACTCGGAAAGTTCCGCGCGTGCGTGTGTCTGTAATAACAGCCATTTAGCCGTGCTGTAGGTGCTGTAATAGCAGCCCTGTACTAATACTGCTCTAATAGCTGGGCTGCCTTTTGGGCTTGGGTCACACTCGGGCACACACACACACACACACACACACACACACAGAGCATGAACTATTTTTTGTTTGTTTGTCCTCAAACATATACACACAAAGATGATCATATACACTCACCGGTTCACACGTGTACACACACGCGCACACACACACACACACACACACACACACACGTGCTCTGTGTCACACTTTGCCTGCAGTGTGTCCAGCCTGTGTGCGGTGCTGGCTGCTCCCCGTGCTTGTTCAACATGTCTTATTAATGACACTAATGCAGCCTCATTTCCTGCAGGGTGTCTGCGCCGCTGCGCTCCCATATGAAGCCCTTTGACACGCTATACCTGGGTGTGGGCGTGTGAAATCACGCTCATACTGCGGCCATTATGGCGCAGCCTGGACCTGGTTTTCAGGGTCTTTTTGTGCTCTCCTCATAATTGATGATACGGCAGCCGTCACGCATGTTGTTTTGACCCTTGCGTTGCTGCGCGGGGTGAGAAATGACCAGCAGACACCTGACAGGTCAGCTGAGTGTTTTTGTGGGAGGAAGGTTCCCTCCTGAGGTATGCTGCTGCTCTTGGACCTCCGTCAGGAGAAAAGAATCTTTATTTTCCGCTCAATTTTTCTTTTTTTTTACTGATCATTTTGAAAAGTCTTGTTTTTTCGTGCGCTCGGGTTTCCAGAACCGTCTGAGTCGGTCTAAAGACCTGAGAAGTAGAAGAAGAACCTCCACAGACGCGAGACGCCGCCAACGCTGTCACGTGCTGACGTTTGTGTACTCGCAGGGATTTTTCCACATTAGGACCAGTTACAAACAGATCGCAACTGTAAACACGTGTCAGACGCAATGTGTTTGTCCTCCGCAAAACACACAGGGTCCAAAATATACGTAATGACCCGCGAGGGGACGGACATCCAAGCCAGACGTCAGCGGTGGAGGGGCATGGGCTGATATCACATGAGTGAAGCCCTGTGGTACTGAGGCCCAGGGTGTGTGTGTGTGTGGTTGTGTGTGTGTGTGTGTGTGTGTGAGTGTGTGCTTGGTTGTGTGTGTGTGTATGTGTGTGAGTGTGTGCTTGGTTGGTTGTGTGTGTGTGTTGTGTGTGTGTGTGTGTGAGTGTTTGGTTGGTTGTGTGTTTGTGTGTGTGTGGTGTTTTCCAGGAGTTCCCCAGTGCTAAATCTTTGGATGTGTTCATACTTCCTTCCTGACTGCTGTTTCCCTTGGGGGAGGGGGTCACGGGGAGGGTGCTCGAGCCCCGTCGCAGGGCTCCATCTGAGCGCTTGGTGGGTGCGGTACCTTGCTCAAGGGCACCTCGGCAGTGCCGTGACCCTTCGGCCCGCGCACGCGGCGCAGGTGAAGCAGCTGGGACCGTGGTAGGTGGACCCCTACCACGGTCCCCTGCAGACGCACGTGTGCGGCTGCAGGGGAGGTGTGTGGGAATGTGCGGCTGTTGTGTGTGACGCCGCGGTGACGGCGAGGCGTGAGCCGCTCCGCGCCGCAGGTGGCCGCCCGTCTGACCTCTACTCGATGGCAGCGCGAGTTTTAATAGCGTACCGAGGCCTAATTATGGTCCTCCGGTCGCACGCGCTCGCCCCTTTATGGGCCGAGGTGTGTGTGTATGCGCGCGTAATGGCTTTGTCGTCCGTCGGGCCTTCGCTCACACACTCTCGCCTGCGCTCACACCCCGTACCAGGTGTGTGTGTGTGTGTGTGTGTGTGTGTGTGTGTGTGTGTGTGTGTAGGTGCTTGTAGAGACATCGCACAGGCAGGAACAGAGGCGCCTGAAGCACTCTGGTTCTGTTCGGCCCATCAGGGGCCGCGGCGCCACCACAGGTCTGAGGATCTCCCTGTCCCCTCCAGGTCACCACTCCCTCTGCGTCCAGTCCATGGACGGGATGCTGATGTTCTTCGAGCAGGAGAGCTACTCCTTCGGCAGGTTCCTCCCCGGGTTCCTGCTCCCTGGGCCGCTGGTCTACAACCCCAGAACTGACAGCTTCCTCACGGTTTCCTCTGCACGTCAGCTGGAAAGTTACAAGTAAGTCCCAGAGAGCACGCCGGCGATGGTCCAAGCGTACGGTACGGTCACCTCCGCTCTTCACGACGTGAACACTGTCCTGATTCCTTCCTCAGGAGTCGCCTATAAACAGTCAGAAAAGTGTAAGGAAAGCTTTGACAGCTGCTGCCGCTGATGTTTCTGCAATGTCGTGGCTCTCACAGGGCGCCATAAGAAACATTTGGCTTCTGAGGCTGCGTGCGAGCGGCCCAACACGTGAGGGGAATAAATACACGCGATATTTAGGGGCGTCTAAGGGGTCGCTCGTCAGAGACTTTTTCGTGCTTGTTGCTACAGAAGCTGTCTGGATGTAGGATAACAGACACACACCCGCTGTAATCCAAACACACACACTTCCTAACACCCCCGGCTCAGGCCTGGACGCCCCAGCTTTTTTTTTTTTTTTTTTTTTAAACTGGTGACTGGGCTTCGTGAAGCCTCCTCCCCTGTCGGTACAAGTGTTCTCCCACAATATTTATGAACGCGGCAGGTTTGCGTAGTTTTTCAGAAGTCCCGATTGATGCCCCAAATGCTGCAACCACATTGGATCACGGTCCGCGAGCTTAGCTGGATTTGAGAGCCGACAGCTCTGATTAAGATCAGCTCGTAGCGCGGGTGTGTAACAGCGAGTGAGAAAACCGTGAGTGGATAAATCAGCAGTAATGTAGTTTTTGGAAATCCGCTGGGCCGGCCCTTTTCCTCCAGGTGCTCGAGGAGAGGAATAAAGTCCTGCCAAGCTTTTTTTTTGTCTGTCAACCTCTTACTGGAAAACGTCTGACGCTCAGGAGGCCAAAACCAACAGAGCGCTGATCAGCCTGGATACCGAGTGCTCCGCCGCTCGCCAACAGCTTTATGATTAAAAGTGATCGGCCGCGGTTCCGGGGAACAGCCGGTCAGCACCCTGTTGTATGTCCTGACAGAAGCCATTAAATAAAAGACTTTTAGACGATCGCTGTGGGATTTGTTAACGGTGAAGGTGTTTTATGGTGTTCATCTGTATTTAAAGGTCCATACGTTAAAAGGACACAGCGTAGGAAACAAGTATTAGTCAAGAAGGCTCTAATTTGAACCCCTCATCCGTAAAAGTCAACAACACCAGGATGATTATATGTTTTGGCTATTTCTGATAAAAAAAAATAAAAATAAAAGCATGCTGGTCACTGCTCTCCAGCGTGGCGCTAGAGACCTGATGGTTGTTGCGCAACTGCTTGAACCCTGACGGCTGGGTCAGTGTGATGATCGGTGGTGAAACAGCAACAGGAAGTCAAGTGTTGACGTGTAGAACTTTTACAAATTCAACTGTTTAAAATGTTGAATTTTGTTGAGAAGAAATGAGGCTTCAGCGGGTAAGTTCTGTTTGGTTTGGACGGGCAACCGAAGGTCCAACGTGTCCATCACGAATGCAGCTTGGACGTAAAATAACACGTTATTTAACGCCGCGCTCTGGCTGCGTTTGTGTAAGCAGCTGTCTGTCTGCCTGTCCCCACCTGTCTGTCCAGGTATGAGACTCTGGCTGTGGCCACCGAGGCCGAGAGTCGGCAAGACCAGGAGCTGTCCGTCCACGGAGGAGGCAAGAGGCTGACGGTACGTCCTCACGCCCGCGCAACCAAGCCTGTTGGAAACACGCAGCAAGACGCCACAAGGCTTCATACGTGTGTGTGTGTGTGTGTGTGTGTGTGCAGCCGGACTGGGTGTTCGTCCTGGGAGAGCAGGCCCTTGACATCTGCGTGCCCACCTTCTCCCACTCCTCCTCCTTCATCTTTATTCTGGGGGAGAGGAACCTGTTCTGTCTCCGTGACAACGGGCAGATCCACTTCATGAAGAAGCTGGAGTTTAATCCCAGCTGCTTCCTGCCTTACGCTTCAGGTAAGACACCCTTCCACTCACAGCTAAATAAAGGAATGCTTGACTTTGTCTGACCTTCAGAAGACCCGTGCCGTTGCTGGTGCACGGGCTTTTCCTTGAGCTGTAATCCTGATCTGGTTAAGGACTTAACGGGTCCACCACACGGACGTTTAAACGAGTGTTAACACCCAAAAGACATTTAAAGGGGAACAAATGAACCGTGAGCTGTGATCTCGTCGTGGTGGCTCTGCTCACCCCCGGTAACCCCACGATCACGGGCCTGAGCGCGTAGCTCTTAAATCCAGAAGCCTGGTAGAGCCCTGAGTGCTCGGTGATCGGCATTTAAGATGTCCAAACTCATCTAACACCACAAAATAGGAAAGCAGAGGTCTTCCCTTGAAAACAAGACATCCAACCAGGGAGTCTGATGAATGTGTGAGTAGTTTGGGTCGCTGGAGGGAGTGTGTTGAAGCCCTCAGACCTGCTAAATGTCTCAGACTTCCTGTCTTCACCCCAACAGGAAAACAGAAAGTGTAAGATGGTGATTATGTTTAATGTTTTGATTGCCCAGCTGTTTAGTTCCTTCTCCTCTGAAAAAAAATGACTAATGCTCCCTACACACACAACAGTCAAGGTTTGGGTTTGTGTGTGTAATGTTAATCCCACAGTGTAAACAGATCCCGTAATGGTTTCCTGCTTCCACGTTTTAGCTCCGAAAGAGCCCTCCTGGATGACCTCAGCGCTACCTTCGTCAACGCTACACACACAGTATCGTTGTTGGAAAGCACAGTTGAATTTATCTGATCTCAGTCCAGGTCAGGTGTAATAACCTGAATGAAAACAGTTACACAGCTCTGCAGTTTATATACAGTATACACACAATACACTAACATTTTACTCAAGAGTGTAATTTTTCTCTCTGCCAGGCACAGTCGCCCTGACAGCCAGGGATAACCGCGTCTGAAACTGTTTATTCTTTGATTCTAGTAAAAGGCATGAAAATAGCACAACCTCCGCTCAGCCCGATTCTTATCTTCACAAGCAGAATTAATGAACTGGACACGGTTAAACCTCCAGAATGGAGCTTAAATCTAGAGTAAATGGTGTGTGTCTGTTCTTTTCAGATGTGCGCAGAGATAAAGGTTTGCTCATGCCGGCCTTTCACCACCAATAAAAGTGTTTTTGTCTGGGTTCGCTGTGCTAAAATCCACTAATATAGATTTATGAAGTTGTAACTGTGAAGTGCAGAGAGTGGAGAGAGGTTAAGTGAAACTCGCGGCTGCACAAATATTAACTAAATCTCTGATTAAACTGGAAAAATGAGCTGAGCTCAGCGAAAGGGGATGAGTGGCAGTTTTATGATGCTGAAACCAGAACAGGACCAGGGAAGGTTCCTCGCCTGCGAACTGCAGACGTCAGACACAATATTCCTTTTACGACCTTCGGGCCTCCGGAGGCCGCCATGCTTAAAGAGGCGCCGCGGTGACATCACCGCGTGGGACGCAAAAAAAAAAAAAACCACGCTTTCCACAAACCGCTGTGCGAGCAAGGGGCTGAGGGCACCTGAGCGCGCGGCTCAGTCGCCCAGGGCTGCGCGCTCCCAAACCCTCAACCACACCAGGTTGACCACAGCTGCAGCCAGGAGGGGACATCTTCTTAAGCACGGCCTCTTTTTAGTTCATTCTGCAGCAGTTTCCTATTTTTCTACGTTCTCAGACGCAGGTCCAGCCCTGCTTAACCCTCCAACAGGATGTTTAATCATATGTTTAATCATATGTTTCATCATATGTTTAGTCATATATTTAGTCATATGTTTAATCATATATTTAATCATATGTTTAATCATATATTTAGTCATATATTTAATTGTTTTATTCATTTAAAATCCTTCCAACGTTTGTGGAAGCGAGACTGGTGCACGCGTGGGACGCTCCGGAAGCATGGAGCTGACTTCTGGGTAAAAACAGTAGCGAAAAGATTGATTTGGGCCTTCATACGTAATTGGACCATAATTATCATACTGTTGCAGATCTGCAGCTTGAAGGTGTGTGTTTGCTTTGAAGTGGCACCAGCACACACTCTGTCATTATGACCCCTGCGCCGTACCACCCTGTTCGCCACCGTTGCTATATTATAACTCACGTGTTCCTCTCTCCAAGTACGGTAGCAGTGTGCGTGTGTGTGTGTGTGTTTGTTTTGCGTGTGGCCTCAGATCACCTCAGATCTCTCTAGGTGGGATCTCCGGATGGACTGGACATTTGAAACAGGAGTACTTACACATAACTAGTAGTTATATTTGGTGTTTCTGTGAGGCAAGCAGAACCTGCAGTTTTATATATATGTGTGTGTGTGTGTGTGTATGTATATACATACACACACGCCTAAGGTTGACCTTGAAAATGAAAGATCTCAATGACATAATCCTACATGGAAACCAGATGTGAGATGGAAAGTGATGAATTTGTTTTTTCTCATCTGAAAAGGCCAAAGCCACCCACCACAGGACTTATTTCTGTGCTCCACGGTTGGACTTGAGACCATGACCGTGCTTTTTCCAGATCTAAAAATTATTAACAAAAAAAAACGTTTGCATTTGAAAGCTGGCGTTTCTGGTGGGAAGAGGAGCACCCTGAAGGTCAAAGGTCGCTGAGACTCTAATTGATGATCCTGTTTAACGGGGTCATCTCCTTTATGTGAATCATTCCAGAACAAACGCAAGTGTTAACTGTTATTTATTTACTTGTCTTTCTTCCTCTTGTAGTGAGTGATGGAACCACCAATCTGTTGCTATGCAACCACACCAACATGCTGCTTGTTTACCAGGACGTCACCCTGAAGTGGGCCGCCCAGCTCCCCTTCGTCCCCGTGTCCACCCGCCTCGCTAACTTCCCGTAAGGACCTCGTTTCTGTAAAATGGACTCCAGAGGTCGGTTTGAGCAGAGTTCATCTCTGCAGCGTCCGTGTTTACCTGAGCGCTCTCGCCCCGCCGGACTGTGACTAACGCAGCACGTCATTCCTGTACAGTGGGAAAATGTCAACTTTATGTATGTCAGTGATATTAACAACACAGGTAGACAGACACACACACACACACACACACACAGGTGTTGTTATGTGCTTATCAGCTCGTGAAATCCACCGTGACATTCAACAGGAAATGAGCTGATAATGTCTCCCAGCTGTTGAACCTGGACGCTGTGTGTGTGCGTGCGCATGAGTGTGTCTGCGTGTGTGTGTGTGTGTGTGTGTCTGTGTGTGTGTGTTAGATGCAGGAGATAATGTGTGTGTCTGGTTAGTGGTTTGATTTAGTTCGGGCTACAGTGTTTGTTTTAACACGCTTGATAACCATCGTCACGTTTAGCGTGTTGGTGGTATCCTACACACACACACAAACACACACACATACACACACACACAGCAATATAAACGCTGATTAAGACTTTACAATTTGCGCACACACGCACACACATTGTGAATATCTGATTTATTACAGTTCTCCAACAGTCTGGATTTACTGTTCTGGGAAACTGTTGAATATTGTAATTTAACTTTCAGATTTTAAAGAAATTCTCCGAACAACTGCAAAAAGTAAATTTAGAGCGAGTCTGGATCAAATAAAATGAACCTGCTGCTCAGATGACATGTGTATCCTGGATGTGAACTTGATGCTCCTGCGCTGCAGTCGTGCGTGTGTGTGTGTGTGTGTGTGTGTGTGTGTGTGTGTGTGTGTGTGTGTGTGTGTGTGTGTGTGTGTGTGTGTGTGTGTGTGTGTGTGTGTGTGTGTGTGAAACCAGCTGATGCTCCCCACCATATTTGGCCTGTATCTTTTATAGTGATTGATGATTGATGACGATCATGAAACGGCTCTGGTAGAAGGTTTCATCTGTACGTTCTTGTATCCTTTTTGTTCTAGTTTGAGTCTAACGCTGTCTCCCCACCCTCCTCACCCCCCCAGGGATCTGAAGGGCGTGGTGACCAGCCTCAGCTCAGACGGTCACCTCCTGTGCTCCTACATGGGCACCGACCCCTCCTTCTTCTCCACGCCCAAGGTGGACGCCAGGGAGGCCGACTACGAGCAGGTGGAGGCCGAGATGAGGAAGCTGCAGAAGTTGATCAGAGAAGCCACCCGGACGCAGGGTAGAGTGTGTGTGTGTGTGCGTGTGTGTGTGCGTGTGTGTGTGCGTGTGTGCGTGCGTGTGTGCGTGTGTGTGTGTGTGTGCGCGCGCGTGTGTGTGTGTGACAGGCCTCTGCTGTCCCCGTAGACATCCTGCCCAAGTCCACCCCTGAGGAGGACCTTGCTGTTAAGGTGTCTGTGTCCTCCAGCGTGGACGACCCATCGGTAAACACACACTCGCGGCTCTTGTCCACCTTCTTATACCTCTGGAGGCGCGCCAACACGCCGTCTTTCCCTTTCTTCTTCCTCACAGCAGGCCCTGGTCCCCGACCTGAACGGGCTGCCCGTCCCCTCAGTAACCGTACAGGTGAACGGCCGCCGCTGCTCCCAGACCTCCTCACTGGTCACTGTGTGTGTAACACACACCTCTCTCTCTCTCCAGGTGAAGTTGAAGGCCAACTCTGTCATACAGAGCTCCAAGCTGACTGTCAGCATCCAGCCGCCCTTAGCCGTCACCCAGGACCAGTTTGTCCTTGAGCCCATGGGTACGTCTGCTCTTGTCTTACCTGTGATCTACAAGCATGACGTCAGCGTGACTGATCCAGGGTCAGACGTACACACGTATCAGTCAGCGTTCACCCTTTATCTGCGCCTCCAGACGTGCAGACCTAGATCTGCGGCGTGCGAGCGTGCTGATGAAACGGGCTCTTTAGAATGCGCCGCCCCACCGGGAGTTGAACCTCAGACCTTGGCAGCGCCGGTGCCTTGCTGATGGGCTGTAGGCACGGCGCAGGACCACGGACGCTGCTCACACAGCTCGCCCCTGTGGTCGGCGCTCAGAGTGGAAAAGTTTAATTTGGTGTTTTTTTTCATATTTGACCGAGCTTTAATCATGGTTTGGAAAGAAAAATCCAGTGAGTCACGAGCAGCCTCATCGTCGTACATTCTCTCTAAAGACAAAAGCTCTTTTCACTCCCTTTATTTTCTCTTTTCTTTTCTCTCTTCTGTGGTTTTTCTCTTGAGGACTGAGAAACTGTTTATGAGTGTCAGTCAAGGCTTTAATCGTTGTCATTTGTAAATTATATTCCAAAACGCGGAGACACTTTAATGTCCCTGTGTGGAAATCATCCATCAGATGGACAGTGTTTGTGTAAATGAAGTCTTACCACGCACATTTATTAGGTTTATATTCATATATATGTTCTGGATTTGGTACATTATGAATGGATTTGGGGCTAAAGTTGTTCCCTAAAACATCAACATCGCAGCCCCAAAGTTGTGTTTTTATCTAAGGAGCATAAATTTATGACTCCAGGATGTGAAAGCATTCTCACAATTCCGCCCTTTTATTGTGGTCCACGGTTCAAACTGACCACCGTGTTCCCATGATTCACGCCGGTATAAACATGGCGCCTTTCTACCACACGCCACTCTCATCCGTGCATTCGCACACACACACACCACATCTGCGTCTGGTCATCCAAACACAATGCACTTTTTCAAAACACACACAGGCTTTTCCGTGAAGTGGTTTCAGCCTCTGGTAATAACTGTCATCTTTTTATACATCTAGTTTGGTGTGGAATATGATCCATATGTTAGAAGGCTTTCTTACCATGAGGAACACGTTCTTAAAGATTAAAAATAAACAAGCGGGCCCTGATAATCTGAGATTATCTCCATACAGCAGGTCTGTGACCAATACAGAAATAATCTAATAAAATATCTCTGAAGAATAAAAGAGAACTAAATCTAAATTAGCAATCTTAACTCTGCACCTGGTTTAATCCATCTGATAATCTGGACACGAGCAGTAGATTATCCTCAGATTATTAGTCAGTGGAGGAGTTCAAATATGATTTAGGAGGGTGAAATTTGATTTCAGGGGAAAAGTAACACTGAAAAGGAGTCGTGAAAGTTTCTCCACACTGGCATGGAGATGCAGAAGTGATAACTTCTACATCTGGACATTCTCACACACACTCACACACACACACACACACACACACACACACACACTCTCACACACACTCTCACACACACACACACATACGCTCACTCTGTGCATTCTAATGTGAACCCGTTGATGCCCAAGAAGAAAGAAATGCCTGAACACAAACCCCAGGGTGGGTTGCTCTGGTCGTGCTCCTCCTGGCACGTCTCTCAGCGTCTCTGTGTTTACACACAGATCAGAGGTTGTGACTCACGCGGCCTCACGCTTGCACCGCTAATGAGACGCTTTGTTTACACCAGTGAAGGTGGTGGTCAGACGGTCCGGGGCAGAGCCCTCGCTCACACTCGCACAGGCTGTCACACACACACACACACACACACACACACAAAACTATCTTCACATGTATGTTCACACGGGAAAATGTGTTCCATACACACTCTCTTGTCTGGACTTTTCATATTCTGGCCTCCAGCTTCAGGTTTATCCCGTTGTGCCGTCCTCCCCTCGTCCTCCCCTTCTCCTCCCCTCGTCCTCCCCTTCTCCTCCCATCATCCTCCCCTCGTCCTCCCCTCTTCCTCCACTTTTCTTCCCCTCGTCCTCTCCTCGTAGTCCCCTCTTCCTCCCCTCCTCCTCCCCTCCTCCTCCTCTCTTCCCCCTTCGTCCTCCCCTCCTTCCCCCCCCGTCCTCCCCTCCTCCTCCCCTCCTCCAACCTCATCCTCCCCCTCGTCCTCCCCTCCTCCCGCCCCCCCCGTCCTCCCCCTCCTCCCACCCTCCTCCCCCCCTCGTCCTCCCCCTCCTCCAACCTCGTCCTCCCCTCTTCTTCCCCTCCTCCCCCCTCGTCCTTCCCCTCCTCCCGCCCTCCTCCCCCCCTCGTCCTCCCCTCCATGACGGCTCATTCTGGCCCCAGTCAGCGCTGTCCCTTACTTCTCTGGAAATGTAGTCACCAAACAACAAGCGGGGGCTGTGTGAGCCCCCCCCCCCCAGGTTACTCTGTGATTCCACGCAGAAACAGAAATGTCTGCCTCTTTATGGATTGTGCAGGAAGTGGCTGCGATGTAAGTGGAACGCTGCCTGGCACAATCATTACGCAAGCACATTATAAAGGCAGATTTAGATCCTGCACCAGCGAAAATGCAAAACATTTCCTTCAGCAGGAAGTGTTTCATTAATTTTAATGTGTTACTGGGAAGGCCCGAGGTCCAGTCTTACCTCACGTGGATGTGTAAGAGGAGTTTGGATGTGTAAGAGAGGCGTGTAGAAGAGGCTTTTGCTGCGGCTGCAAACGGTCGAGGTTGATGGAGGAGGACGGCATCACGTCAGTGCTGAACAGCAGACCTGCCGTTCACGTTTCACTTTTGTCTCTCGTATTGTTTTAATGTGCAAAAAGGTCAAGATCTCACACACACACACACACACACTTTCTCCACCTTCTTGTGTGGTATCGCTGTCCATTTTCACCCTTCTTGACCTCTCACCTACTCAAAACATTTAGCGTGAGGTTAAACCTGAGCTGTCAAGCACTTTAACCTTTATTAAAACACACACACACACACACACATGCACACGCACACACAAGGACGGTGAGAACAATGTTCTCAGGTCAACCCTGTTTTCGTAACTTGGTTCATTGTGCTAAAAAACTCAAGCGAAGCATTCTGGAACACTTAAGAACCAGCCAAGAAAATGATCCTTTACGCTGCAAAAATGGCAAACAGATGGGTAAAAGTGCATTTGAAGGTCAGCGGTGCCAGCCTCAATATAATCGGGACATTGTTTAATCCTTCTGTAGGATTGTTCGACTCCCAGAACAAAGTTACTCTTAATGAGTGCTGTTAATGCGCGGGTACAACCCTTCTGGGAAAAGGGTTGGAGGAAGCATTGGATGTAGAAAGTAGTAGAGAAGGAGGGAAAAGTGGAGGGAGCATGAGCAGGATCAGGTTAACACTTACACAATTCCCTCAAAACGGCTCGGCCCGTGCGTAATGAAATCCCAACAGCCTGTGTCTGCACATCCTCCAAACTTAATGTCCTCTGAGGTCCAGGGGTTTTATTGAGACATGCGCACGTGAAGCAGAGGCAGGAGGGCTGGAGCTGGGCTCGGGCCGACCACGAAGGCTTCACCTTAGATTTACACAGCTTACCTTTGCTTTCTATAGGAACGCATCTGTGAAACAGATTTAGGGCAAATTTAGTGTGATTAAATAACTGGAAAGGGGAAATGTTAGAAAGAGGAAAATGTGGACTGATATGAGATGATAGAGATGGAGGCGGACTTAGAACCACCGGGGGACGTTTGGGGTAGAAAGCTAGTGGAAACCAGAGACACCTGACCTCTGCAGAGGGGGGATGAAAACGGGAGCGGGAGAAATGGTGAACGAGGGGAAAACAGGAGCGAGTAAACGGAGGCCGGGGGATTTGGGCCTCCTTTGTGGGGTTTGTTTGTGTTGGCGGCGGTGTTAATGGGTTAATGTGCCTGAGAATGCCCGGACCAGTCTGAACAGACCCGCCGGGTCGGCTCTGCGGGTCACGCAGGCGCAGGGTTCACCTGCAGCCCACAGGTTGGACACCCACACCGGCCCCCCGAGCTGTCCAGATACGCGAGGACAAGCCCGGGGAGCAGGGATGGAGATGGGGGGGGGTTACTTTGGGTCTTCTTTGGTGTTGTTTGTTGGTCTTAATGGGCCTGGGAACACTTAAAGCACTTAAACTAGTCTGACCAGCTTGACCTCTGGGTCACACAGGTTAAAAGCCCTCTGCTGACAGACACAAGATGGAGGGCCGATAGGGAAAGAAGCAGACTGGTTTTATCTTTCCTTCATTCGCTGCACCGCGCACGCCCCTCACAACCACGAGTCTGGGTCCACTCAGGGGACAAATGGGACCGTTGTCCAAGCATGGATGTCCCTGACTGCAACAGTGAAGTTAGTTAGTTAGTTAGTTAGTTAGTTTAGAAGTGTGAAGCAGTCGTCAAAATCAGTCTGTGGAAGTTATCGTCTCTTCTGACCCCCCCTCTGATCCCTCACGCCTCCTCGTACTGTCCACCCCGAACACACTCTGAGTGTGTGTTTGTGATGAGGGTCACTGAGGTTCTCTACTACGATCAGAAAAAACATTTAAAAGAGGAAACTATATTTTGAAACACACACACACGCGCACACACACATGGCTTTCATTCATTAAACCTCCACCTTTCCATTTACACACACATACTTGGGATTCAGCCACCTGTAACAGGTCGCGCTCAGAAACATTACGCCCCATTACACCGCCACAGAGCCGGTGTGTGTGTGTGTGTGTGTGTGTGTGTGTGTGTGAGTGTGTATGAGAAGCCATTAGCCAGCATATATCCTTTCCTCTCCAGTATTTGATATCTCCTCTCCCTCTTCTTGTTTGCCCTGTCTCCTCTCTTGGGTGTGTAAAGAGCGCTCATGTAGCGGTGTGTAAGCGTCTCTATCTGCCCTCTTCCATTTGAAGTCGCAGCTCAAGCTGCTCACACGTTTAGACACATTTGAAGGGAGCTGACCTTCCACAGCCTCTGTCTTCCTGTGGCGCCCTCAAACGGGCCGAGCCAGAACCGCCCCTGAATGTCGCGTCTCGGTTCAGGGCGTAAAGTGCTCGTCTGCTCCTCTCCGCAGGTCCTGGCGCCTCCACCTCCCTCAGCTTTTCTGCTTTCCTGAACGGCCGCTACCTCCCCGCTGACCTCAGGGGTGACGTCACCGTCAGCTACAGCTCGCCGACAGGTAACCGCCCAGAGGGGGGGGGGGGGTGACCCGCCGCTGGCGCGGGCTCACCTGTAAACCTGGCGAAGCGCTCGACGAAGCGCTCGGCAGAGCGCGAAAGCGATTCCGATTTAACGCACGCTTACCGTAATTGTCTCGCCCATCTCTGGAGGACAGCTGCTGACTGACTGCTCACTTGTTGGAAGGAAGCGTGCGCTCTTTCCAGTAAAGCCCAGTTCATCCCCTGCTTGCTCCAGGCATCTGTTTCCAGGCCCTGCAACATTTCTGGAATATATTACTTCCCCCTGCAAACCAACAAAACCACTCTTTATTTCAAATGTCACAGACATCCGCTTTTTAAAATACAGATTTCACAATTCGGAGGAGCAGCTCATAAAAAATCCTCTTGTTTTTACATGCTATTGTTTCCCTTGGATTACATTTGCTTTGGCAGGCCTCTGTTGGTGCAACTGGTTCCCCTCCCTAGAAACCCATTTAATGTGAAATGTCTGGAAATGCTGGAAAGCCTTTCTTTTTTGTTGTGATGCTAAAAATAGCCCGCGCTAAGACGCGTTTTAATGGTTATTAGAACCAAAGCCGACGAGGGGCGGAAGACGAGGAGGCTTGGTGGCGGAATAAAAGACGGAAAAACGAGTCATTGGAGGATAAAAAATCAGAAGCCTTTACGCGCAGAAGGTGATCGACAGCGCGGCCGTCATATCTGGTTTTACGGTCGCATTCAGACCTATTTTAGGTGGCGCGTGTGGAAACATAAGCCAACCCTGTGATTCAGCCCTGTTTCCCGGCATCGCCCGGTGGTCCGACCCTCACGCCGAGCCCGTCTGCTCCAGCGTCGCAGCTCAGGACGCTCATCCGCGCGGCGCTCCCTCGGCCCCTCTCATCCTCTAAATGCTCCCCTGGAATGAGAGGAATGTATCACTTTGTCTCTCTTTACCCCCCCACTCCCACCCAGGGCCGATGATTATGCCCTAACACCCTCCGACCCACATAAAACCGTCCCATGCAGTCCACGCCGCGCATGCACCTAAGCCCTACAAAGAGTCTGACATTTAAGACGACGGTTGACTCCTTAAGCCCTTCAAAAGGGGCTCAACGGTAGCTCAGGTCGTTACAATCTAGAAAGAATTTCATTAGTGCCCCTGTGTGAGCCGCTCTGACACTGTGACAATGAGCTTTACAAAAACACACTCCACCGAGGGATCAGGCGGTCGGGTTGGCATTTACAGTGCATTGTTCGCCGGAGCACAAAGGGCGCTCAAAGCGCGCCCAGCGGCGGTGGGGCGGCTGGAGCCGCTCGCTCTGCTCCCGGTGTTGCTGTTAGCGGGACGCCGTCTCCCCGGCAGGCCCGAAGCAGCTCCGCGCCGGACTCGCTGATGGCGGACCCTCTGACGGCGTTCCCGCGGCGCCTGCCAAGCAGATCGTGTTCTTGGTTTTGTTCGTTTACACTGTCGCAAAAAAGAAAAAAAAAAAAAAAGCAAAGGCAAGAGGACTGGCAGAGGACGAGGTCTCTGGCCCGGAACGAGTGATTCACTTTTGGTGCTGAATGTTTTACAGGGGCTCATTTTAGCTTTGTTCTTGTTTTGTTTTATTGGTGAAATAATGACTCTGAGGCTTGTCCGGCCTCCAGTTTAAGATGTTTGTGCGCTCTGGTTGCTGTCTGCCTCTCAGACCAGTGACAGCTTTTTGGCAGCTTAATGATGGATCCCCTTTTAGCTCAGTGGTTTGTTGATGGAGCAGCTTGTCTGTTGGGCTCTAGTGAAAGGCTTTGGATCATCTCTGACTTTTTCTTCTTTTACTTGATTTGTGTAGAAACGGGCCTTTGTAGCAGGTCAGGACTAGAATTAAAGATTTTAAATTAAAAAGAAGGGAATTGCCTTCGTCATTAATTTTCGCTTAAAAAAAGAAATCGGGGCACACTCGCAGCCTGCTCCTTTAAAAAAAACGTTTTAGACATTATAATCTGACGGCGCTGCCATGAAAAGTTATTTTAACAGCAGTATTATGATCCTGAGACTGAGTTATTACAGGGGGGTGAGCAGGCAGAGACGTTCTTGAGCTGGAACCTGCTGACTCAGCAGCCTCGCCGTGGTCGCCCTCCCATCTGCTCCTCATTCACCTTTGCAGGAAATCCGCCGCGAGCGGGTCGGTCATGGCCGAGGCCCAGAGGGCCCCAGGAACCTGCATGAAAAGATGCTCTCACTTCCACAAATAGCTGCAAAAGAAAACAAAAACCCATTAAAAATGTGATTATTTTCAAACTCCTTGTTCTCTTCCTCTCTGCAGAGCTTAACCCAACTGGTAAGTGTTTGGCTCACAGCGTCAGGTAGACTAGACAAGCACACGTCAGTGAGAGCCCCAGTCCTGCTTTACTGTGTGTGATTTAGAGCACCAGCACGTACACACACTCACACAACACCAGTAGTGTTTGTTGTAGCTGTAGCTGTGTTTAGGTTCAGTTGTGTGTTGCTTGTTTTACCATCTTTAGTTCTAAGACGCCCTTAGTTGTATGCAGCCACACTTTTCATTACTTTTGTTGCAAAGCATCTGACAGGAAAACTGACGGCAGCAGTTCAGGTTAAAAATCAGTTTTGGTTACATTTTAGTCAATCTTACTTTAGGTTTAATTTTACAGTCCTTTCACTACCCAGTAGCAACAAACAAGGTGTTTCCTGGAGTCCTAACGGGGGACTAATTACACCGTTGGTACACAAGCAGGACCCACGGGGCCTGATTATATAACACTGTCAGAGGGGTGCAACATCTGGAGGGTTTCTGCAGTCTGAATTTCCCAGTGACATCGGTGTAATCATAATATTTATATGACTAAACTAATCTGACTCACCTTTTCAGTCACGGCTCACAGAAATAAAGATAAAACGTCCTCTGAGCGTCTGTGGCGAATGGCTGTTTCTCTGCTTTCAGAGACTACGTTCAGCAGTGACGCTGACTCAGAGTGTAGAAACGAACAGACTCATGTGTGATCACTGTCCTGCAGCCTCACAGGCTTCATCTCTTTCATTCCTTGATACAATTCACGTCTGCAAAGCAACGTTATGATTCACATAATCCAATAGTTGAGATGGAACGTTTAATCATAAATAGTCCCTTTGATGTTTTATTCTCTCACACTGCTGAATGTTGAATATTATTCTTTATTTTTTTCTTTTCTTCCTCCCCTGTTTAAATGAAGTGTCGATCTTTGCCAAGCTCAGGTCTGCTCACAATAAAGGCATCAATCCTCTTTTTCCCAGAGGTTTTTAGAGTGGATATCCCTTCTCAGTGGAAGCTGTTATCAGCCTAAAGATGGAAAATTAAATGGCTGGACAAACATGCATCAAAAGGAGAACAGTTGTAAGTGGTTTACCGTTGGGTTTGAAGTTTTTCTTGTCTCTTTTTCAGGAGTTCCCAAGGTTCTTCAGTCCACTTTTAATCTCCCTCTGGTGCTGGTGTGCGTTCCTTCTTCTCCTGCCAAAACCACCAAGTTTAAGATCACTTTGGACACCAATCAGGCACCAGTGCAGCTCAGCTCCATCTTCTCAGGTAATGTTCACAGCGCACATCTGAAACCCTCCGTCAGAGTCAATCTGACACCCGTTAAGAGAGAAATGATGGAGGATCAACTGGGGGACGTATCATGTTAGAGCTTTAATGTGGGCTTTTGTGTGGGCCATAAAACCAGAGCAGAATCTTCATGTTTGTATATTATCATGAAAGAGGAGCCTGTGTGTGTCCAGGGTTACTGCTAGATCTGGTATATGTGCTTTTCATGGTTCATTCACATTGTTCAGGTCTATTTATGTATTTTTGATGCCTTGTATGCGACACGTTAGCCATGGGAATCTCTGTTATCTGGCAATCAGAAGCTTGAACACACACTTTGTGTTTATCCTGAAGTGTGTGATTGTCTGCATTGTGTGTTTTGTGAACTGTGTGACTGTATCTCTGAGGCCTTTGTTGGCATCTAGCATAGATATAGACAGGCCTATCTGTCTCATCACACTGTCTCTCTGCCCCCCCCCACCCCCACCCCCCTCTAGAATTTTCAATGAAATCTGAAGATAAGGATGGGAACAGTTTAGCGTTCCAGTTCCTGCCAGGATCCAAGGTTACCCTGCTGGCCTCCAAGACCTCCCGTGAGTGTGATAACTCCAGATGGGCCCCGCTGGTCCGTCTCTTGAGACGACACATCAGAATCAGGGGAAACCGTCATTTGTTTCTCTGCCGCCGTCACAAGCCCTGAACGCGTGCGTGTGTTTGTCAGAGCGCTACCGGATCCAGAGTGACACTTTTGAGGACATGTGGTTGGTGGTGAAGGAGCTGGTCCAGAGGTTCGACCGCCATTTCTACAAACTGGGAGTCAAAGACTTCAAAAAAAGCTTCAGCGGCCCCCTCCCGCTGCAAGACTACTTCCTGTCTGTGGACCATCACTTCCAGGTATTCCACTGGGAGGGCATGGCAAGAGCTCTGTTCCCAGACTGATTCTGTCTCTGGTGCCAGCTGCGCGTGGGGGCCAAGCAGTACCAGGACCTGCTGTCGGAGCGGGCGGTCCAGTTCAGAGCCATCCAGCGCCGCCTGCTGACCCGCTTCAAGGACAAGACCCCGGCGCCGCTGCAGAACCTGGACACGCTGCTGGACACCACCTACAACCAGGTCAGACACACAG
This sequence comes from Lagocephalus sceleratus, assembly GCA_911728415.1. Lineage (NCBI taxonomy): Eukaryota > Metazoa > Chordata > Actinopteri > Tetraodontiformes > Tetraodontidae > Lagocephalus > Lagocephalus sceleratus. The sequence goes on from CAJVRN010000126.1 coordinate 11,693,198, forward strand.
CGCGGCCTCACGAGGGGAAGTGGAGCGGGCGTTGACATGGCAGCACAAATAACCAGCGCTGGCGTCACGTCTCGGTGTGCTCAGCATCAACAGGATTTAACGTCTTTAACGTTCGCTGCTTTAATGCGCAGCGGCGTTTGAAGCCGCGGTGCTGATGCATGTTAAACGTGCACACAGGCCCTCTTAAGAGGCCTGTGACTGATCAGGCCACGCCCTCGTACTCATGCTGAGCTTCACGCCGTACGCTTTTACTCCCTTTAAAAGGAACACCAGATCTTCCCACCTGTTGTCAGGACCCTGGCTGTCACTCCCGTCCATCACTCCTTCTCTCCTCGTCTCTCTCCGCCCTCCTCCTCTCTTCCTGCCATCCAGCAGCTCACATGCGGGAAGTTTCTGACACACTATACACTTTGTAATGTATACACACCCACCGTAATGGAGGCTATCGACGGCCGGCCCGGAGAGCGATGAATGGGTCAGATTAATAATTCATGCTGGTGTTGAGGGCTGCTGAGGCGACGGCCAGCTCAGCACTTCACTTTCTCTGATAACAGACTTTATGAGGAATCATCAAGTCTTTATTTTTGATAAAGCAGCAGCTCAGCGCCTCACATGATCCGACAGGACATTTAAAGCTGAAGCTACCTCCCAACAAAACATTCATCTGGTGATGGTTGCAGTTTTTAGGCTTTGCCTGTGTTCCATTGATGATTCTGGGGTGTGCGGGTATCACTCAATACCAAAATAAAATGAGTTAAATCACCAGTAATGAACAAAACACCTTGTGACCCTTCAGAACTCTGTCCTGGTTGAGAGTCCTACGAGCTCCTGAGACACAATCAGACAGTCTTCCGGTCCGTTCTGGACAAGTGCGTCCTGTTGGCGTCCTGTTTTTACAGCAGAGTCGATTCAGCGCTCCGGACTTCATCTGGACTTCGTCTTCCAGCGACCTGATCCCCCCGCCTGCTGTTTAAAGTGATGAGTGTAGCAGGTGAAACCTCAGAGGGTTATTTAGAAGGCAGTGCTTCTTGTTTACCTCGTGGCCGCAGCTCCGCGCCGCCCTTCGTTTTGTTGTTAAAATGTCCGCGGAATGCGTGGCCAATCTGGAATGCTGCTGCACCAGGCACCTCTTTCATTTGGGCTTTTGAGGAATGTCCGCCGGGTAAATTTTCAGCGTCAATCTTGGGTGATGGGCGGCGAGGGGGTTGGGGGGGTCCCCTCTCATTTGCCGTGCGTCCTCACATGTCGATGCCGGCCGTCGCTGATGAGCCGTCAGAGATAAGAGGAACGCCTCCCCGTGAGAGCAGCCCGTGGTCGCTGTGCGTCCCCGCTGCAGAGTATAACATTTCCATTGTACGCGTTGCCTTCGGAGGCCGATATTTTATTCATGAATTCCAGAGAGCAGGCCAGCCACATCGGGTTTTATGTGTGCGACTGTTAATGCGGGAACTTTTTGATCTGCCAGCCAGAGGAGGCGGATTCTGAAGCGCGCCCAAATTTTTCTGACCTATTGACCGCCCAACGATGATTGATGAGCTGAAAATAAAGCTGGGAACCATAAATGATTGCTTGTTACATGTTAAAGTGGCCAGCGCAGAAGACAAACTGGCTATGTGTAACATCCAGCCGTCCGTGTAGTCCTTGGCAGTAAATCCAGGCCGGAGCCTTTGGAGGTGGACTTGTCCTCCACGTCCCTTCCCATCACTCCTTAAACAACCATCAGTCACTGCGGCCTCCGCGTTTCACACCCTGCCCTCTAACTGGGGCTTGATTAATCTGCGGACGGGCGGGGGCAGCGGCCAACCTCTTGCCTTCGCGGGGGAATCCCGAAACCGCCGCGCAAAAAAAAAATTTGAGGTTTCTGGAAACGGGTGTAGCCGAGCGAGGAAGCTGGAGGAAGGGAGGACTTTCACTGATGCAGCGTTGACCATGGGAGCAGGGTCCCTCTGGGCTGGGGGTCAGCGCCCTGCCGTCCTGCCGATGCTGTGGAGGTGCCGGAGGGTGGGTGAGCCCGGCCCAGCTGAGCCTCCCTGTAATTATGAGTTCAAACGGGAGAAGAGGGAGGCTTGCTGACTGACGGGGTGACTGACAGGCCATCCAGGGGCCTCGCCGGGCCCCTAATGGAGGCTTCTGCTCGACAGCAGCTTGATTTATCTGGCCCCAAATGCAGCCCTAAACAGGGCTAAACACAGATGCCACTGTGGAGCGCAGGACCACCGCCATTAAAGGGCCCCCCGCTCCTGCACCTCGCACATGGAGACACCTACCGAGGGCAGCGTTCGCCCTCACCCCCCAGTCTGATGGGGTGGGCCCAGTCCTTCACATTCTGTTACCAAGCTCACACACATTCTGTTACCAACCTAACACACATTCTGTTACCAAGCTCACACACTTTCTGTTACCAACCTCACACACATTCTGTTACCAACCTCACACACTTTCTGTTACCAACCTCACACACATTCTGTTACCAACCTCACACACGTTCTGTTACCAACCTCACACACATTCTGTTACCAACCTCACACACATTCTGTTACCAACCTCACACACATTCTGTTACCAACCTCACACACCCAGAAAGGCAGAGCTGGAGAACTGGAATCACAGCGTCTGTCTGATGCCCTGCAGGCAGGATTTCACATGTTTGGCCCTGTGTCTGAGTTTAACCCTGTGTTCTTTCCCCAGTGGAGTGTGTGTGTGTGTGTGTGTGTGTGTGTGTGTGTGTGTGTGTGTGTGTGTGTGTGTGTGTGTGTGTGTGTGTGTGTGTGTGTGTGTGCTGCTTGAATGACAGGCTCTTAGGTACCCTGCATGTTTGTGTATCAGGTTATAGCAGCGACAAGAACTTAGAAACTTCCTCTCCCTCTCCACTTCCCTCTGGAGACGCTCCATCTCAGGAGCCACACACATTTACACCATCACTGCTCACACACACACACACACACACACACACACACACACGCTCTTGAGGTTGAATGAAGCACAGAGGGTCGACGGTGGTCTGGTTTGTTTTCCCTCAGACAGTCTGTTTATGTGACCGTCTGTCTTATCAATGAATGGCTGTCTTTCATTCAGCTGACTGACATTTAATGTGCCCCCGTGTGTGTGTGTGTGTGTGTGTGTGTGTGTGTGCGCATGTGTGTGCGTGCGCTCAGTGCTTCAGAGTTCAGAGACAGTTGTGTGTAGTTCTCGATAGAGGACAGAATTGAGAAAGGTTCCTAACTCACTTCTAAGGTAGTTCATCTTGATGAGAACAGAACAATGTGCAGGTTAATAATGGTTCATGTGCTCTTAATCTCTTTCTCTGCCTTAAATAAATATCATCTGTTGTTTTAAGCCTTTTTTTTCTCCGTTCCAGTTTGGCTTGAGGACGGAGCGTCTGCTCAAATCCAAGTAGCAAATGTTTGAGCTCTACTCTGGTGATATCAGAAGGATCAGGTTGCGTCCTGTGATTGAGCTGTGGTTCTCACCCCTCCCTCTCCACGGGTCCGGGCCAAGTCTGGCCGTCATGTCTGTCGAGTCCCCCAGGTTTGTCCAGGGTCAAGTTTCGTTTCATTTCATCTTCCCTGGATTTTAATCACTTTCGGGCTCACTGAATGTTTCGAGAGTTGTGGCGGGATAACACGCAACCCACGTCAGTTTCAGCCGGGCCAGGCCGGAGTTCTGGGGTCTGAAAGTCATTTAAAAACAATCAGGGAGGGAGGAAGAGAACGGTGAGGATGAAGCATCTGCGCTGTTCTTTATCAGACAGACATCGGTGACCTGCCAGAGGATTTCCTCATAGATGTGGTGGAGCTGGACGAGGCTTATTATTAACATGTGGATGTGGTCGGGGGAGGGAGGGGTGAGAGAGCATCAAGGAGGCAATCAGAGGGTGAAGCGTGCTGGGAGGGAAACAGACGAAAAGCTCGGCACAGACAAGAAAGACAAAAGAAAGGTATTAAAGGAAATTACCATAAAACCAGTGGAAATAGAAAAGGACACTGGATTCATATTAAAGGGATTTATAATTAGGGGAGATTTTCAGACACCAAAACCACATGACACTTCCAGAGACAAAAGAAGCGTAGATAAAGAAATAACTTGAAACGAAGGATGAGGATGAGGCAGATAGAGATGGAGACAGCGTTGTGAACGTTCTCCTCCTCCTTCCTTCCTGTCCTCTGATCTCACAGCTGAAGGAATCAAAGATAAAATCTGACTTTTATTGTCTCTTTTATTTGCTATTGAGTCGGGTTCTTGCGACTGTGGCAGAAGATGGAGATAAAATGATTTTATTAAAGACCCAAAACTGTTAAAGCAGAATTAGGAAGGAAGGAGTTTCCTGGAAAAGCAAAAGAGTGGTGTAAATGCAAGATGACATAACGACTGAACAACATGACATCTATGTTTACTCAAAATAAACTCACATTAACTCAACAAAGTAAATCAGGAATAAACGTGTGAGGTCACTGAGATATGTTAATAATCTGATAATCCAGCAGTGGTCTGTGCCCAGTTCAGCACCAGGACATCCAGCCTGTTGGGACCAGTGAGCAGATGAAATGATGGTTTCCCACCATGCTTACTGCTCTCTCCCTGGACCTGTTGCCAGGCGCTGAGCACAGGTTTAATAAATCACCCGCGTTGGAAAGCCGCCGTGCTGTGAGGAGATTAAAAGGCAGAGATTATGGGATGTGGCTTTAATTAAACAGTCCAGCAGATGAGCGCCAGCAGCCCCGCTCTGATTTTACACCTCTTTGACCCCGGGCGGCGATCTGCTGGTGTCAAAGGTCGGTTCCTGGACCTCGTGGTGAGATTCCTGCAAGACACGAACGTACAGGGTGTGTGTGCGCGTGTGTGTGTGTTTGTGTGGAGGGGATGTGTGTGGTTGCTCCAGATGACTTAGATATACATCAGCTGTTTCCCAAAGGTAATGGTGTGGTGTGTGATGACACTGTATGACGCCCCCACATCAGAGAACACACACACCTACGTGAGAGTGTGTGCTGGTCCGCTGTGAGCAGATCTGAATCGTGAGAGAGTCTAGAGCTGTAGCTGTAGATGTATATATTTGTGCTCTTATCTGCACATGTTTAGATCCTGGCGATGTAGCAGTCGTCGGGGAACGCCCAGGATCGCTCCGCCGGGTCAGGTTTTCATTTCTCAGACGCTGATGATGGATTTTTCTCTGATTGGCTGAGAGAGCCTGAGGTCCTGCGCTTCTTTGCACATCAAAGACCGGAGCGAAAGCGTTCCAATATTAGACTGGTTCGTTTTTTAATAATGCAAAGGTCATGTTGTAATCGACTGAAGCAGTATGAATTATAGTGTGTAGTAGGATTCTGTAGGATAATCATATATATTTATCTGTTAAATGACTGGCCTTCCCTCATGTGGGTTGACTCTCTATGCTTCACAAAGAATGGTAGATTTGTAAGATTAGACATATTTACTCTGTAATCAGTGTGTGGCAGGGAGTGAGAGTGTGGCAGCCAGGCGACGCCAGACTGAGGATATTTATCTTGTTGTAGTGAATTCCCAAAGTTCTCCTCATTTTTTCTCCTCTCTCCCTCCCACCTCCACTCTCTTCCCTCTCTCCTTTCGTCTGCTCGGTTCTTCAAAGAGGACCATTGAAGGAAAAGCAAACAGGCACGGCAGGAGCGACATGTATACGCGCACACACACACACACACACACACACACTGCTCAGGATGTTTGTGAGGTTTTATGTTGGTGCCAGTGTGTACAGTTATTATGTAAACCATGCTTACATTTATGTTACAATTTGTGTGTGATAGATTTGCTAATGTGTGTGTGTGTGTGTGTGTGTGTGTTTGTGTTTGTGTGTGTGTGCATGAGAAAGAGAAGCAGAGAGAGTGTGTGTGTTTCTCAGGTTTCTTTGCTCTGGACTGCGTCACACGTGTGACCAACTTAAACCTTCCTCTTCTTCTGCGTCTGTGCTCGTTGTTAAAGCAGCAGAACGATGCTTTTATTTATTTATTCATCCATCCGTGCTCTTCCGGTTTTCCGGAGTCGGGGCCCGTGGCAGCAGCCTCAGCGGAGAGGCCCAGACCTCCCTCGGCTCCTTCACCATGACGGACCGCTGATCGATCTCCCGCTCTTCCTACCCTCGCTCTTGAACAAGACCTCAGCATATCTGAGCTCCTCCGACCCGGAGACAGCACTCCGACCTTTTCCGGCCGTGGAGCGCGGTCTGGGATTTGGAGTCTCATCCCAGCTACTTCTCACTTGACTGAGAACCACTCCAGAGAGAGCTGAGGATGGGGCCTGACGGGGCCACGAGCGGGCTCTTCTTCAGCCTGACTGCACCCACAGTGGTGTCAGCAGCACCCTCAGGAATGACCTTCACGTGCTCCTCTCCTTTACACGCGCGTGTGTGTGTGTGTGTGTGTGTGTGTGTGTGTGTGAGAGAGAGTGTGTGTGTGTGTGAGTGTCACACGCACAAGTATATTAAATAGGACAAAAGTTGTGTGTGACTACAGACCTTCTCGTTTAACCAAAAATAGCTTCAGACTAAACACACCACAATGACACACACACACACACCACAGAACACACACCACAGAACACACACCGACCCCATACAGCACTGTGTATGACAATAGAAAATTAGGATGAGGACTTGGAGAGAAAAAAGACAGGGATATGGTGTGTGTGTGTGTGTGTGTGTGTGTGTGTGTGTGTGTGTGTGTGTGTGTGTCTGTGTGTGTCTGTGTGTGTGTCTGTGTCACTGGTGTGTTAACACCATTACTGATTACGATGCTCTGGTGCTCCTCTGGGCCCTCTCCTCTCCTGGGTGGACCCTTACAGCTGACCCTACCTCGGTCTTCCCTCCTCAGCTCTTCTCTGGCTCTCCTCTCTCCCCTCTCAGTCCAGCATCCATCCTGATTCCTAGACTTCTACCAAACGTGTCCTTCACTTCACTGAGGTGAACCTGACCCATAAAGTAAAATAGCGCGGGGCTTCCTAAGGCCACTTTTTATTTGGCATTCTCTCGGAATTGCGTCACTCTTAGCATTTGACACGGCGACCTGTGGCGAGTGTGTGAGGAGCTGTGTGTGTGTGTGAGGCAGGCGTGTCCGTGTGTTTCCTTGCACCGTTGAACTCATTGACAGGCCAACAGGGCGCATATATGTTTTGGCGTTTGAGGAACATTCTCATGTGCATGCACAATCGCAGCTGTCTGACTGAAACAGGTCCCAGGGTTAAGTCACATCACATGCTATTAATATACTCTCACTAAAGTCAAGTGTGTGTGTGTGTGTGTGTGTGTGTGTGTGTTCATCTCAGCCTGAATTGATTAAGTAGCTCACTTAAGGGCGTGTGTTTCTGCTGGCGATGTATCGGTCCGAACTCTGACCCTAACCACACTTCCAAACAACTGCATCTGCACCGTTTTTATGAGGCGTGTGTGTGTGTGTGTGTGTGTGTGTGTGTGTGCGTGCGTGCGCGTGTGTGTGTGTCCACTCCTCACTTTAGCAGCAGGTTACCTGGCCTGACCTCCACGTGCAGATGATGTCACGTCCAGATGTTTGAGGACGTTTTAATTGTACCAAACATCAGATGAAATTTATCTCGCTCTTCCCTCTCGGCGTTCCCGGTTCCCCTGACGTTCAAATCTTTCATATGAAAACCATCTTCTCTTTTGAACTTCTCCTAGCAGCATTCTTGAACGTGAATCATCAAATTATTCACAAGTGAAGTTTGTTGGTATTTTGGAAAGAGCGATCTGGTATTCCAGAAGGTCCTCCGGGAATTCTTTTAATCCTAAAACATAGGATTGAAGAAGTATTTAAGTCGTCAACGTTATCCTGAGAACTCCGAGAGGTCTCCTCGTGTCCCACATGTTTTGGCTTCATGTATGTACAGTTGAGAAGTGGAAATGATGTCATCGATCTTCGTTTGTGTCAGCGACTTCGAGTGTGTTTTCCTTCAACTTGGAGTAAACTTGGTCACGCCTTTGTTTTGGTGGGAGCTTTAATCAGGGGACCGGAGAACGTCGCCTGTTTACCAGTGGACACACACACACACACAAGCAAACTCCTCATTACTCCAGATCTGGGTGGGCCTGAACTGCACCAGCAAAAGTGCCGGGGTCAAAGGTCAGCGCTCCAGGCTACTGGTGCTCAGGGACGACTCAGCCGGGGTGTTAATCCCAGGTTGGTCGTCACCTGGGCGCTCTTTAAGTCCGCCCCCCCCCCTGTCTGTGGCCCCGAAGCTCACTCAGGACCACCCAGCATACCTGCGCGTGCGTGTGCGTGTGTGTGTGTGTGTGGGTGTGTGCGTGTGTGTGTGTGTGCACGTGTGTGCGTGTGTGTGTGTGTGTGTGTGTGTGCGTGTGTGTGTGTGTGCACGTGTGTGTGTGTGTGTGTGTGTGTGTGCATGTGTGTGTGTGTGCACGTGTGCGTGTGTGTGTGTGTGTTGGGTTAGCGTACATTCTTATTTATCACACTTTCATGGTGTGAGCGTCTGCAGAGGTTCCTCCTCCTCTCAGGAGCGGTGACTCAGTTCTTGGGGACAGCGTTGTGGTCAGTCTCATGTAAGTCGATAGCTCACGTGAGCGTCACAAATCAAATGTTTTGTCTCTGGAACAGCGAAAACAAGCGACCGCCTGCCGTCACTTTGTCCTTCTTGACTTGACTCAAGTTGCCGTTGCAGAATTTTCAAGATTGACGCTGACATATTTGGTCTGAGGGAGTTTGGTCCTGACGGCTGAGCGCAGATTTGTACTTTTTTATTTTAAGTGAGTTTAATAGGATGAAGCAGACGAGGGGGGGGCGGGGGGCTTATGTAGGTCCTGTTCCCTGATGGACGCTCGCTGTGCAGTCGTATCTCATGTGCAGGTTTCTTCTCATCTGCTCGTACTAGAGGTGTGTGTGTGTGTGAGAGTGTGTGTGTGCATGCGCGTGTGTGAGAGTGTGTGCGTGTGTGTGTGCGTGTGTGTGTGAGAGTGTGTGCGTGTGCGTGAGTGTGTGTGTGCGTGCGTGTGCATGCGTGTGTGTGAGTGTGTGTGTGTGCGTGAGTGTGTGTGTGTGTGTGTGTGTGCGTGAGTGTGTGTGTGTGTGTGTGTGCATGTGTGTGTGTGTGTGTGTGCATGTGTGTGTGCATGTGTGTGTGTGTGGGGGGGGGTCCTGGAGCGTGCTGGAGGCAGGGCTGGTCCCACACAGCACCTATCAGTGCAGAATAAAGCTCTTTGTTCGTACCGTGTGAACACGCGTCTCAAAGCAGAAGGCCTCCCCACACTCACCCAGGGAAAATAGGAGGGTTGAGCCGGCTCTTTGACGGAGCGGGACAGCCTCATAAATCACAGCGCCGTGTTTTAGTAGCCGTCCGTACGGCTGAACGACGGCCTGTTAAAGCATCTCTGACAGCCTCAAATGGGGAGGCGGTTAAAAATGGAGCCTTTGACTTTATTTTTGTAACCACAGAAACCCCAGGCACCTTCTCACTCTTTACATTTTTACGTTTAAAGCCCCGGGCCCACACTCGTCCCGAAAGCAAGCGGGCTGGTCAAAGAGGCATCGGGTTGCGACGCGGCGTCATCCATCATCCCTCATCAAAGAACATGGAAGTGTCACGGAACCGAACAGCTATTCCCGACAGGGATTATCAGGGAATTCTGATGAGGTGATTCTGCTCTGTGCACACTTTTGTCTCAGGCGCTCAAAGATCCTCTTACTCTGTGGTGGAGCCGCAGGTCCACATCCAGGAGTTCTGACTCCGGACCGTCATGTGAACCTGGAAGCCCCCCCCCACCTCCGTGTGCTGATGATGGGAAAAAGAAACCCGCGAAAAAGAGCTAAAAAGAGACGGCGGAGGGGATGTGGCGGTGCTGAGCAGCAGATAAAGCCGTCACAGATGCGATCACGTCGGTGATATCGCGTAACCCCTCACTTCTCCTCAGCATCAACACTCCACTGATGCTTGTGTAAACATCAGACTACACCAGCCCCTCTCCTTCTCAGGGCTTCACTGTCGCCCTGGTGATGCCATCCTTGTGCCTCTCTCTCTCTCCCCTCTCTCTCTCTCTCTTATCAGTGAGGGTGTAGACAGACGGCCTTATCAGTATTGTGTGCTTTCCTGCCTGTTTTGACCACAGACTATAATGTTACTGTCTGCTCCCGTCTATCAGACATTATAAGATGTTGATCGCTCCATAGTCTGTCTCCACCGTCTGAAGCTGTTTACTTCCCACAGACCCTCACCCCCCACCCTCACCCCGTGATGCTTTTGACTGTAAGAAGAATTGATCACCTTTAACGCCCTTCATACGACCTTCACCCGATTCACTTATGATCAATCAGGGAAAGTTAAACTGGTGAAGATCCCAGGAAACAAGTCAGACTGGAAACCACGAAACACAGCTGACAGACCACTACACACTGCGTGTGTGTGTGTGTGTGTGTGTGTGTGTGTGTGTGTGTGTGTGTCACACTCACACAAAACTCTGTTGATTCCGTGTGTGTTACCATCACTGTGTAGTCTTCCTCTGCACACAAATGGAAACACAAGATTTGAAAATTAAACGATCCCTCTGGGAACTTTAAGAATTTTTGATTGAATGAAAATAACTGAATGAAAACAACACTAACGTAACAGGTTGTCGTCTCAGAAATTGTGAAACGACATTTATTTTGAAGGGATCAAATGTATTTCCTGAAGGTTTAGGAACTTTTGGACAGGAACACCAGCTGCAGATTTATGCTTTAAATTTCTCCCTTTCTTTTATGCCACGTTGCTTTTTGCCAACAGGCTGTCATTTTCCACTGGCTGTGTGTGTGTGTGTGTGTGTGTGTGTGCATGTGTGTGTGCATGTGCGTGTGTGTGTGCGTGTGTGTGTGTGTGTGTGTGTGTGTGTGTGTGTGTGTGGCTTGGAGTTCCTCCATCCTTTTTGCTGTGGCTAACTGAGCAGGAAACATCTAATCTGTTGGTTCAGTGGTACACACACACACACACACACACACACACACTTGTACTTCTATCTTTGTGGGGACTTCTATAGTTGTAACACCTTCTCCGTTGTCTGACTGTAACCCTCATAACTAACTGCCTGACCCTAACTGTAGCCCAGCTCTAACCTAAACATAAAAACTTGGTCTTTACCCTCACGCACACACACACACGCACACACACACGTCTGAATGTCCTCCCCTCCCAAAACGTCCTCACTCTGCTAATAGAATTTTGTATTTTGGTCTTTCATCCACGGCGATTGGGAGAACGCGCCCAGCGTTGCCTCGGCCGGGGATCGTTTCCGTTTCCGCTTGGACCTGAGCGCCGTGCTGCTTCAGCTCCTCTCAGTTGCACCACACTGGATTTCTGTGGTTGTTGCTAAATATGAATGCCAGAAGAACATTCAGACCCTGGCTCAGATGGGCCGGAGAGGGAATCTGTTCTCAAAACACTGATGGTGTTACAGTTCACATGAGCTGTGATTTAGATCTCTGTCAAAGCTCTGCTTAAATATAGCACGAGTCAACAACAACACACCAACGCTGTCTCGGTCTCCTGAAATATTTATCAGTTATTATAAAATGTGGTTCAGATATCCGTCAAATCTGTGGACTTTGACAAACAGTTTGAATTGAAAAAACATTAAAAATGACCTCATTCTGTAAGTGAATGTATTTGAGGCAAGTAGCGTTTTTTTTTTTTCATTTATAACTCATTTTCTGGAGTCTGTTTGTGTTTATGTGAAGAGATTTGACTCTGGAAATCATTAAATTACTTCACCCAGTCGGGTTCCTTCCAAGCTCCAGAGAGGTCACAGCGTAAGTATGCTGTGAGTCAAAGATAAACTGCAACAAAGTGTATTTACCACCATGTTATTATTAACAGCTTCAGCCCCTACAACTGTTTTCGCAGGAGTTTGAGGCATCCGAGAGATTAAATGTGAACTTGTAGCAACAAACACTCCCTTGAGCCCTCGCTCCCGCCCTCCGATTGGTCCGTCGTCAGACTCCCAGCTACAGCCACTAAACCTCACGCAGTCCATCAGCTAAAATTACTCCATTTCGACCACAGCCACATCGCCTGCATGTGTGTGTGCTCCCACTCTCAATCATGCGTCCCCGTAGATAAGGGGGGCCGTGATTGTTGTTTGTTCATGTGGCTGCGGTGCTGCTGTGTGCTTATCTCAGCGCATTTGTGCATGGATACACAAACACGGCTGTTTGTTTGTGTGTCTGTGCGTGATTTGCTGCCTCAGGGGAATTTGTTAGTGTGTGCTGCGGCTGATCGTACGATGAATGATAGCGAAATATTGGGCATTTTTCCTTTCTGGAGTATTCCTTTATTCATGTCATGTGACCTGTGGAATGTTGATTTTGGATACATTCTTAACAGACAATGTAAATGCAGACCTGTTTGCAGCTGTATATGTAAATATTAGGGCTGTCAAAATCCATGTTTATCCAGCTTAATTCATTTGCACGATTAATTGTGAGGATTAGTGACACAACGTTATTTGTTGGCCGAACCAGCTTGTTCAATATTTATACAAGTTAAGTGTAAATAGCCTTCACCATTAATCTTAGTACAGCCAACCAAATGGAACATTACGGGAACAATCATGATTCATGTGCATTCATCCACAGTAGCCCTGTGATTAGGCTCATTAAAAGATTTGAATTGTTTCTCAGGTGTTCTGTTAAATTTGGAAATAGATGTGTAATAGAGATGGTAACATGCCTGTTCCCGTGTGCACAGTACCAGTCTAATAGTAAAAAATATTTAGCTCCACACACTTTATATTTCACTCCAGATAGAAATGTACAGTTTACGTTTGACGTGTTAAAGCTTTAGACGGGAATTTAGCGGGTGGGGGGGTTGTTTAAAGTCATGTGGGGGCTCCTGTTTTAGCATCAAGATTCTGAAGAGTGTGAAAGGCCTCAGAGATTAAATGAAGGTGGAATTTATCAACGCTGAGCCTCAAAAACGTGTCAGAATGTCAAGTCTCCTGCCGCTCTGACTGCAAGGTTGTTTAAGGTCACCAACAGTCCAGCTTCAGCGTGTGTGTGTGCATGTGTGTGTGTGTCTTCCTGTAAGTGCTATGTATCAAAGACCAAAATACACATTTCATTAGCAAACAAGGACCTTGTGGGAAGGTATTATATCTATGAAAGTCCTCACAAAGATAGATGTACATGTGTGTGTGTGTGCGCGTGCTTGCTCAAATGACTGACCTTGTGTGTAGACACATGTGCATGTTCTTATATCACAGGTCTGTGTGTGTCTGAGTTAAATGTGTCTTTGTGTTCTCTCAGCTGGCATCATTTAGAGTGTGTGTGGAGCTGAGCCGCTGCCAACAATAGAGCCCTTCACTGGACCTCCAGCCTTTTATCAACACATGTGCACACACTCTTTGAGAGACCCCAGGGGGTGAGGGTGTTCAGGGCGACGTGTGGGTGTGTGTTGAGGAAGTTGCCCTGCTGCATTGTAGCTAAACGGAGCGTTCTGGGTTTTGTGTGGTTCTTTTTTTTGTAGTTCTGCTCTCTGAGAGTCATATTTTGGTAATAGAAGCACTTCTGAACAGTAACACAAACATTTGCCGCGCGTGTTTCTGAAGATGAATTGTAGGTTAACCGCTGCATGTGTTTTGCTTTAACCTGTCCAGGGTCGTTACAGTCACACGCCCGTGGGTTCAGCAGTTTTCCTCCTCTGACGTTTCACTTCACCCACTTGTGTGAAGTGTGAAACTCGGCATAATCTGTTTGGTCTTCTCATTAAATCAAATCAGAAGCGATCCCAGGTCCAGCTCTGTTTTCAGCGTTGCGTGCGGTTCTTAGATTTGCTGCCTTTCCTCGTGTGTTGTTGGATAATTTTTTCAATTTCTTATTACCTATGAAACACACACACACCACACACACACACACACACACACACAGGGACCTCACTTTGGAGTCTTCATCTCTGTTTTTGCAGTATCAAATAGCGAGTGATGGATCCATTTGTCAAACAAACTGCTGGCGTATGTTGGCGTTCGGGCCCGGGGATCACTCATTTATCTGAACACACACTCGTCCATTAGAGCCAGATCTACTTTCACCTCCTCGGTTTCTCTCCCTCTCTTCATCTCCTCCTCCTCCTCCTCCTTCATCCCACTTCTGTCGGCCCTGCTTGTCCTTTCTTGTTGTCCTTGTCACTATTCGTCTTGCTCTGTCATCACTCGTTCACTCCACTTATCTGTTGTTGTAAGGACGGAGGGATTGACCTCTGCCTGGTGGTCGGAGTTCACCTGCTCGGGCCACGCCTCCCTCATGCCTTCTCCCTTTGTTGCTTCAGCAGAGCAGAACCGTGTGTCAGGTCCGCTCTTGAGCTCCACTTGTGCACCTCTGGCCTGCGTTTCATTTTCAAAGCGTGCATTCAGCTTCTGTTTGCTCTTTTTATGGTTTTCTGAAAACCTCTTGCAGGTCATAAACAGCAACAAGTCTCATTAAACCCGTGAGAGGCCGCTGAGGTTTTATCTGACGGCGGCTCTCGTTGACTCCGCTGCTATTTCCTCTGTTCTATTTTCATTACTCTTGAGTTTTCGTGGCTTTCTTTCACTTTCGATGATTGTCATGAGTCATCTGGCTCACAGTAGGTGTAACAGATGTGCTCTCACGGTTTATTTTTCTTAAAAAAGCAAAGTTATCAAAAAGAAAATAGCGGAGCAGTTATTAAACTGAACAGCCTGAAAATGAGGACCACTGGTCTCCCGCACAGAGAGCAGTTGTGCTATTTTGTCTTAATGTTAATTTAATCATAAAACTGCAGGAAACGACTGTAAAACTAATAAGGAATTATGGGTAAAAGGAGATAGCTTTTGCTCAGTTTGCACATTTTTATGAATGAGGCTTTTTAAAGGTTAAGAATAGTTGAAAGAAAAGCCTTTTTTAAAAAGCTAAATGTGTCTTTAAAAAACATTTCTGAATGCCAGCGTGCACGCTCCCTCCCCAGCCCTCAAGGAATTTTAATAGAAAAAGTCAAATGTCACAACGTCCCCGTCCCAAATCCGCTTATTACCAGTGACCAAAGGATTATTACCGTCTTACATTCACACGCTGAACAGCAGCGTGTGTGTTAAACACCAACACTCAGGCCGCTGATGGAGGAATCAGCTGTGAAAACAGAGCTGGGTGATGAGCACACCCTCCAAAAACACCTTTGATGAAGCTGCTCAGGGTGAATTCACACTCACGTGGATGAGAGTAAATCACCCCCCCCCCGACGGGGTTGAGCGGTCGGAGGAGAGAGAGCTGCTGATCAGACTGTTTACACAGGCCGTGGAGCCCACCGCTGAGATGAATTCACCTGCTGCTGACAATGAAACACTCAGAGAAAGCACCAGAGACGGTGATGTAATAGCTGGAGGATTAAAGGTGTGTGTGTGTGTGTGTGTGTGTGTGTGTGTGTGTGTGTGTGTGTGTGTGTGTGTGTGTGTGTGTGTGTGTGTGTGTGTGTGTGTGTGTGTGTGTGTGTGTGTGTGTGTGTGTGTCCCACAGGTGATGGCGCTGGCAGACGCTGCAGAGGAGAACCACACGCAGCTGGAGGAGGCCTTCGCGCGCCTGCGGAGCTCCACGCATCTGCTGGTGCTGCTGCTGTCGCTGTCGCACGGGCTGACCGCCGAGCAGACGGCCATCCTGGAGGCCACGCTGCTGCCCCTCCTGCAGGACACGCCTCAGCTGGTACACACACACACGCGCACACACACACACACACACACACGCGCACACACAAGGTCATGAACGGGACATAGTTTTGGCACAGGGGTGAGAGGTGAGTGTTGAGTTGCAGAATGTGACTGTGTGTGCGCGCGTCAGTGAGTGTGTGTGCGTGTGTGTGTGTGTGTGTGTGTGTGTGTGCACACGTGCAGCCATTTTGCAGTAGACTAGGCTTCATATAAACAGTTGTGTTGACAGAGCTCCTCCATTTGCTGGAGTCAGACCACAACAGACTTCTCACCCTCTCGAGGTGGAGTGCGCTCTCCTTTGGTGCGTGTTTCTCTACACATGTTTTTCCATCGCTTTGATCAAACTCAACGTCCCATTACCACCAAGTCTATTTTCAGGACGAGATGCCCACATTAGTTATTAACATGTGTTGTCATAAACAAGAGCACATGAAATATGCGCACACACACACACACGCGCGCGCAGGGTCAGGAATAGTTTTAGAGGGTCACTTGATGAGTCTCGGCCGACTGTGTACTTATGTTTGTATGTGTGTTGTTGTGTGTGTTATTGTAACTGGGATTAATGGCATTAAGTGAGTTAGCGGTAATCAGGGTCACGTCCACCACGTTAAAGCAAACAGGTGCAGCCCTGAGCTATTTTCAGACATCACAGCAGCGCCGCTGCACGGCTGGCCGCCCCTCTCCTCCTGGCTCCTTTTACTCTGCTGGACCTGGGGGGGGCTGGACCAGTTGTTTGGGGGGGGGGTCTGTAAAGTCCCTGTTGCTTGAAGATGCATACAAGCACTTCACACTGTTGCAGCCTGAGCAGGGAGGTGTGTGTGTGTGTGTGTGTGTGTGTGGGAGCGTCTGGGATCAGCTGATTGAGTTGAGAGAATAAAACATGTTCATCCAAAGCGGGGCTGTTTCTTATCTCCAGCAGCTCCACGAAGTCAGGCTTCTTCATCTTAACAGTCTGAGCGCAGTCGGGCCAGACGGGCCAGACCAGACCGTTTCCGTGTCTGAGCTCAAAGGGAAGAGGAGACGGAAGTCGGGGTCTTCGCGAGGGTCCAGATTGGATAGCCACATGCTGTTAAACGAGTCAGTGCAGAAGCAGAGCGCCTCAGCAGCGTCCCATATGGCAGGAGGACCTCCTCCACGGGCGAGGAACGAGCCGAGGAACGCGTCCAGGGCAGGACAGAGGACACACCGGGACAAGCCCGGCTCTACGCGAGGAGGGACAGAGGGTTGAGGCTGAAACGATCAAACTCTGGTGAAAGATGTTAAAGAGGTTTATTAGTTTGGACCCCGGGAGGGACTGGATTCTTTCCCTTTTATTTCTTTTCCAGTTTGGTTCTTCCTAATGGTTACCTCTCCTCTCTCCTTCCTCTCCGTTTTTCCTCGTCCTCCGGGCACCTGCTGAGTACATTTGCTGGTGTGTGTCTACACTCTGTCCTGCTCTGCACTCGTGTTGTCTCAGACGAGCCCTCCCGTGTGCTTCCCCGGGCTCTGTCTGTGCCCTCGCATCACCACGGAGCCGCCGTCTTTACGGCCCTGCGTGGAATATTTTTAGTTAGTGACTGTTAGCCAAACGTTTACTCAGATTTACGAGGACATAAAGGATGAGTGAGGAGGACCTTAGGGCTACTTCAGCCCTGTGTGTAGGCTCCTTACATTCATTTGCCAGGTGGATTTTTATATGAAGTGTACATTTTGAATCAGCTCCATGTGACCAAACTACAAGGACGCCCCCCCCACCCACGTCTTCCTTGTCCAGGCAGGCAGGTCACAATATGAGACCCTCGGAGGACATTCGTCCAGCCCTTGGGTGGTACTTCCTGTCCGAGTCGCTGAGAGCTCGGGCTGGAGCAGCTAATTCTGATATAATGTTGTATTGCTGCTGATGTCGCCGTGGCGTTTAGGAGACAGTGGAAAAGGCCGGTGGTGTCCTTGAAGGTAATGTTTTATCCAGCAGCAGCTCCACTTCAGCAGATGCCTCCGTCCTCTCATCTCCGTCTCGCCGCCGCGGACCCTCCAAACCGGGAGGGTATTCCAGCACCCCGGCTGTAACACCTTATTATTCCACATCACTCCGAAGCACAACAAACAGCTCTTTCATAAAAGCCCTGCTGGCTCCGTCTTACTGACATTTAACAACATGAATGTGATCAAACCTGTTTGGGCCGGTCAAAGACGGAGTTTTCCAGAGAAGCAGAAAAGCGTAACAAGATGGAATTATGAGGTTTTAAACCTGTTTTCAGTGTTTCTTCTCATCTCCATTCAAAGAGCGTGTTACATTAAACCTCATGCAGCTTGTGATTAGCAGCAGGAGAACGTTTACAGTAATTTGCTGCATTTAAAGTTGATCGCACTTAAGTTGTAAAGTAAAAATAAGCGCCGCCGCCGCTGCGCGCCGAACTGTGCGCCGTTGTTCCGCCCCAGCCGTAGCTGCTCTCCAAATGATTTTCCCAGTCGTGACGACAGGTTTGACTGATGGCGCGTCTCTTTGGGGGTTCTCCAAGGTCGTGTGCTGGGACATCCGCGGTCATCAGGCGATGCTTCCTCCAAGTCAGTTCAGATATTCCTGATGCCTCACAGACTTTTAAAGAAGAAGTTGAGGTTCAAGCCGTCGGTTTTTGAAGAGTGTAATTACATGTTAATAACACCTAGAGCTTAAGCCCCGCCCCAGAGGTGTGTGTTGACTATTAACAAGACCTGCTGCACCAGAGAGTTTCCCCACATGGGTTTTTGAGTAGATGCAGCAGCTGTTTCTGTCCTCAGACTTCACCCCTTCATGAAAACCTTCTCTCCTTCCTCCCGAGCAAACAGGTTCTGTTGGCCCCTCACGCCCCTCGCACATCTTGATGTTATTTCCTTGAGCTCTCCTGGTTGTCTGTCTCTTTTATATCCACCTTTTTCTCCATCATCACGTCTTCTCCCTCTCTTTCTCTCTCCCGCTCGCTCTACCCTTATCATTACAGTCCTGATTACCTGTCATTATGGCTCATTAGGGGCCTGTCAGCCTGGCGGCAGGCGGGGAGAGAATAGAGGTTGTGATGATAACTGTCAACACATCCTGACCTGAGCGAGTGTGTGTGTGTGTGTGTGTGTGTGTGGAGAGAGAGAGAGAGAGAGTGACAGATATCCCCTTTGTCTTTGTGACAACTAAAGAGGGTTGAAAAAAGACAAGTACATCTGTTCTTTCTGCCTTTATTTCTTGTGACATTTGAGAGCTGAATGAAACCTTTATTCTTTTTTTTAGTCTTGTTTTCCTTTTCTTGCTCTTTTCCTTGCGTCTCTCTCACAGCTCTGTTTGGTTCTCTTCTGATCCTGATCTATCTGTCCTTCCTGTCCTCCCCACGTTGTCAAATTCTTGCTATTAAATGAAAACTTTCTTTTGTTTTAAAATACTCAAAGTCCGCCAAGATTTAGAACACGTTAGAAAATGTGATATTGCTGAACCTTGGCGGGTTGTTGGTTGTCCTACGTCATTCTAATGCTCTCCGTCCACTCAGACAACACCCAGACTTTCTTTTTATTTACATTTTTACCACTTTTTAAAGCCTCGCCCCGGCCTCACGGTCCCTGTGGCCTCTGCTCTTTCCCCAGGGCTGGGAGGAGAGCTGCGACGCCGCCGTCTCCCACCTCCTGCGGACGTGCCTTTCGCGGAGCCCCAAAGACCAGGCCACGTCCCTGGCCCAGACGGGAGGACAGGTCCTGGGCCTCCCCCGGGACACGGAGCGGCTCAAGCGCCACATTTCCCTGCTGTGCGACCGCATCGCTAAGGGAGGCCGCCTCACTCTGGCCTCTGAGGCCAACGTCCAGGTCCCTGCTCAGGTCCACAACCTGGCTGCCCCAGGTAAGACAAGGCGACGCCCACCGCTGCAGATCTCACCATGGATGTAGAGCCAGAGACCAGTCTGACCAGTGTAGGTGAAGACCAGACGTTGTGCAATAATAAATGAATGGATGCCACTTTATTTTCTAAATATGTAATATATCCTCCTCACCTTAGTTCTTCATCTGCTAATAACATCTAATGGGTCGCATATGTCCAAACCCCAAAAGAAAGTAGACACACTCCAGACGTACAGTATATATGTATGTTATTTTCACTGTGTTTAACTGGTAACTGTGGTTTGGAGCTGACCTCTATTTTAGTCCTAAAGAGTGGGCAGTGAAGGGCTGAGTTAGTGCGCACCCGTGCATGGAGCCGTGTATTTATGCATGCGAACGTGTGCGTTCAGGAGACGCAGAGCAAATGGAAATCCATGAAATGTGTGTAAGTGCAGCTCATGTCTTGTGTGTAATCCTCAGCAGCTGTCTTTGTTTTGTCTCTGTGGTGCTTTTAAATTGGAGAGTTTTCCTCCAGCGTGATATATATAACCAGGCTGAAAATAATCAGCCCGTTCATAAATGTTTAAAGTTTCATGTTTTTACATCTTTTAATGTATTTTACAATTTGTTACACTTAAATGCATCTGGAGACTTTTAGCCTCGTCTCCTCAGTGTACGGTTATTATATCTACACACTGCAAATGTTCTACATGTGTCTGTTTTTCTTATGTACTCAAACAAGATTTTTTGATGAGTTATTGTGTTCAAACATGCATACGCTGCATGTACATCTCTGTAATACCCGCAGTTCAATTGCTGGCAGCCACAGCAGCACTATCCTTAACCAAAAACCAGAATAGAACAGGAATGTGCTTGTAGTGTCATGGCGCAGGCTGACAGAAATATATCAATAAACTGTCCAAAAGTCTCAGCTCAAGAGAGGCCAGAGCACCACAAACATCAAGAGATTAAACTCTTTTCAAGTGGTCCTCTAGTTTTACTGGAATGACCCAAACCGTCTTCACCATATACTTTAGTAAATAAGAGATTTTAAAAAAGAGAGACAACGAATGAAGACTAAAAACGGACAATAGTTTTAGTTTAACACGGAGGGCCGTGCCAACAAGAGGAGGAGCTGAGCGCAGTGTTGGTAATGGCCTCTAGAGCACAGCCCCAGTCTCAGTGAGCACACTTTTATCAGTGTGAGGCAAAGATGCGTTCAAGTACACACAGAAGAACCAAAAGATGCGTTCAAGTGCACACAGAAGAACCAAGATATGCCTTCAAGTACACAGAGAAGAACCAAAAGATGCGTTCAAGTACACACAGAAGAACCAAAAGATGCGTTCGAGTACACAGGGAAGAACCAAACTAGTCTGAGAAGGTCTGAGTTCACACACAAACTCTACTAAACTCTCTAAAGTCCTCTGAGGTCACGTCATGTTATTTCTTAACACATTTATAGGTGTGTAGTTGGAATTGTGTCCTTGTTGTGTGTCATCTGCTGAAGAAGCACAGAACCACACGGCAGCTCTGAACAGGCGCGAGAGAGGAAAGACTAGGAGAGGGTTCAGTGCTGAGAGGCTGTGTGTGCTTTTGTTTCACAGTGAGTTTCTCCAGAGGTGGGCTATTTCCTTACCTTATGTTGACGTAAGGCTGGGACACACACACACACACACACACACACACACACACTGAACCACACATTGCCTCTGAAAATGTAAAAAAAAAACTTTTCTTAAAAAAAAACACCTGTCCAAATTAGGAGCTAGGTATATCCCATTTCAAGTGTGTGTGTACGTGTGTGTGTGTGTGTGTGTGCGTACGTGTGTTTGGGTGTGCATGTGTGTGTGCGTGCGTGTGTGTGCTTTAAGCCACAGGCTGTGTTCTTACCACAGAGAGAGAGAGAACAAGATTGGCTTATTAAAATGGGTTTAGAGTAATCTGTGTTCACACACACACCCACACTCACACACACACACACACACACACACACACACTTGTTTTTACAAATATAGATGTAGACGTGACACTCCTGGACATTGTGTGTAATAGACGTTAAGTGAAAGCACCGTGAAACTGGACTAATGTCCTCAGAGAGGAGAGAACTGATTTGAAGATAAAAGAAAGAAAGATAGATAAAAGAGGGAGATCACTGAGGGGTGAGAAGAAGGAACGCGGGAGGTGGAAAAGAAAGGAAAAGCGGGCGGGGAGAGGAGGAGATAGACAGGCAGCAGAGAAACGATGAAGATGAGGAGGAGGAGGAGGTAGAAAGTTTGGACGCTGTGGAGACAAGGCGTCCAATTCATCA
>CAJVRN010000126.1:11720000-11730000 GCA_911728415.1 Lagocephalus sceleratus
GTGACACGTCGCTAATGTGACCTTTGAATGGGATTCATCCTCTAACCCTCCGTGCGTCTAAACCAAACCTGTGGTGTCTCAGGCCCGACAGCTGAGGCCTGTCCGGAGCTCTGAGGTGCGCGACTGTCTGCTGTCGCATCCCAAAAGTGTCCCGGGTTTGTGCTGCGAGTCCTGGAAGGGACGGCGCGTCCAATGTGAGACGTCCCTTCGAGGGCTGTGGTTTTGAGTTGGTTCCATCAGACTCACAAGAATCCTCAAACACGTGTTTAAAATAGTGCGAAGTCTCTGTCACGTTGATAACAAGTGGTTTTCTATTTGTCACAACTTATCTGTGTGTGAGTGTGTGTGTGTGTGTGTGTGTGTGAGTGAGTGTGTGTCAGACAGAGACAGTTTATCAGAGGAGACGTGTCAATTAGTGAAGGGGTACAGAAGGCAGAGCCAGAGGTCAGAGGTCACAGTGGGGGATTCGTCAGCTGTCACCAACTATAAAAACTTACTGCTTTCTTGCTGTGTGTGTGTGTGTGTGTGTGTGTGTGTGTGTGTGTGTGTGTGTGTGTGTGTGTGTGTGTGTGTGTGAGTGAGTGTGTGTAAGACTTCGCTCTAATTTGATGAATAACTCCTGTTTCCAGGTCGTTTGCCAACTTTGATAAGGTATGAAAACACGATCAGGTATCTAAGGAGGGTTTCTGGAGGAAGTCACGGTGGATTTCATCAACGTTCACTTTCAGACAATAAAAAGTGTCTGGACTTGTTTAAACTACAATAAAAAGTCAATAGAAAGCAGCTGGTTTCAGTTTAGATTTGTTAATGCGATCGATGCCAACTGTCTCATAAAACCTTTGAAATGTTTGAAAGCTTCTGCTCTTCTGATGACTCCCATTAAAACAAAAACCTCAGGTTCTCCGGACTATCGAGGTTGCTCTCCTCCAAATGAAATCAAAATCCCTACTGGGAGCATTAGGAGGTAATTAGGAGGTAATCATCATGTTCAATAATCTGCCGAAGATCTCCCCAAACTCCAAGGATGAAATCCAAATTCGAATACATTTCTTCTCCTTGCTGAAGGAGTCTTTCTGTGGTCATAAGAAGGCGAACAAGCCTGAGGAAACGATCCCGCGTTTCCACAGTCGACGCATTCTGAGGACTTTGCGCTCATCTGGAAATGAGCTGCAGATCCAGCAGGGATCCGCGGGACTCGGCCCGTCTGCTGGATCTGCTCAACATTAAAGGCACAGAATGCTTCTTCATCTTCTCCCTCTCCCCACGTCTCCTCCTCCTGCAGTGTGAGAACTTGATTGGTTTCCTTCATTAGGCTGGATTCTGGGCTGAGCTCCACAGTAAACACCGCCATGGAAACCTCTCACACACACATATTTGTATATTCATATTCACACATATGCATGCACTCCCACTGTAAACACGCTCACAAAAATCACACACATTCTGGCCTCGTCATGTTGGACAGCTCCATCACACACACACGCACACACACACACACACACACACACGTGCACGCCAAAGCAAATGAATGCTTGCAGCTCAGCACAGAGGTGCAATTAAGATCAGTGATTAATGAGATATGATCAGATCCAAACTCAACCTGGCCAACAGCTGTGGTGTGTGTGTGTGTGTGTGTGTGTGTGTGTGTGCGTGTGTGTGTGTTTGTGTGTGTCTACAGCCACACCAGGCACCTTTTTTTCCAGGCAGCAACCAAACAGAGACAGATGCAGCTCCTAACAGAGCTCCTGTTACCATGTGATGATCATAGCAGTAGTATAGTGGTAGTCCTTTATAACAGTAGTATAGTGGTAGTCCTTTATAACAGTAGTATAGTGGTAGTCCTTTATAACAGTAGTATAGTGGTAGTCCTTTATAACGTGTTTTAGTAGTATAGTGGTAGTCCTTTATAACAGTAGTATAGTGGTAGTCCTTTATAACAGTAGTGTAGTGGTAGTCCTTTATAACAGTAGTATAGTGGTAGTCCTTTATAACAGTAGTGTAGTGGTAGTCCTTTATAACAGTAGTATAGTGGTAGTCCTTTATAACAGTAGTGTAGTGGTAGTCCTTTATAACAGTAGTATAGTGGTAGTCCTTTATAACAGTAGTATAGTGGTAGTCTTTTATAACAGTAGTATAGTGGTAGTCCTTTAAAACTAGTTAGTGGTAGTCCTTTATAACAGTAGTATAGTGGTAGTCCTTTATAACAGTAGTGTAGTGGTAGTCCTTTATAACAGTAGTATAGTGGTAGTCCTTTATAACAGTAGTGTAGTGGTAGTCCTTTATAACAGTAGTATAGTGGTAGTCCTTTATAACAGTAGTTTAGTGGTAGTCCTTTCTTTATAACAGTAGTATAGTGGTAGTCCTTTATAACAGTAGTATAGTGGTAGTCCTTTATAACAGTAGTATAGTGGTAGTCCTTTATAACAGTAGTGTAGTGGTAGTCCTTTATAACAGTAGTATAGTGGTAGTCCTTTATAACAGTAGTATAGTGGTAGTCCTTTATAACAGTAGTATAGTGGTAGTCCTTTATAACAGTAGTGTAGTGGTAGTCCTTTATAACAGTAGTATAGTGGTAGTCCTTTATAGCAGTAGTATAGTGGTAGTCCTTTATAACAGTAGTGTAGTGGTAGTCCTTATAGAGTGTATAGTGGTAGTCCTTTATAACAGTATATAGTGTACTTTTAAAGTAGTATAGTGGTAGTCCTTTATAACAGTAGTATAGTGGTAGTCCTTTATAACAGTAGTATAGTGGTAGTCCTTTATAACAGTAGTATAGTGGTAGTCCTTTATAACAGTAGTGTAGTGGTAGTCCTTTATCACAGTAGTATAGTGGTAGTCCTTTATAACAGTAGTATAGTGGTAGTCCTTTATCACAGTAGTATAGTGGTAGTCCTTTATCACAGTAGTATAGTGGTAGACCTTTATAACACATATAAACTGAGTGTACTACAGAGCTGCTTTTACCACTACAACAGGGACTCATTGTCTCACAACAGATGGAAATAAGGGGTTTAATCATTTACAGTCCTGGTTCTTCATCATTGTAGCTGCAGCTCGTAGTTCGATGCTGTGAAGCTGAAACAGTCCAAGCAGAGAGCAGAGTCAAGACACGGTCAGCCATCTTTGTCAGTGTGCAGCTGTTGTGTCCAAACATGCACACACACACACACACACACACGTGCAGTCACACACTCCGCCTAACTGTACGTCAGTGTGTTTGTTGGTCAGGACAGGAATGTACAGATTCTTCCTCCCTCACATATACATGTGTCAGAAACGCCCCCATGTTTGTGTACAGGCCTGCACACACACACACACACACACACACACACACACACACACACAGTGTGTGTGCGTTTGCAAGCAGACACTGCAGAGAGGAGGCTCCGCCCACAAGAAGAGGCCGCTACACCAAAGCTGACCTCCCCATATGAGAGTGATGAGAGGTTGTTAACAAGGTCTCTCTCTCTTTCTCTCTCTCTCTCTCTCTTCTCTCTCTCTCTCTTTCTCTCTCTCTCTCACAGCTGACAAACACACACTGAGCTTTTATGATACTGGCTCTTTAGTGTGTGTGTGGGGGGGGTATATTTTTGGAAGCTCTGAGCTTTCACTGCTGTGTACATACATCTGTGTTTACAGTGTGTGTGTGTGTGTGTGTGTGTGTGTGTCTCCCTCAGGTCATGTGTTAATCTGTTTATCACTGTGTGTTTTGGAGAAAGTGTTTATGCAGTCTCCTCTTTTTAAACCTCTGACTCCCCTTAATTCAGGACAGTCCTACTTTCCTTCCCAGTCACCTGAAGTTACTTTAAATCTCGAGTTCATACGAGTTCTGCTTCACGTTATTGTTTCCGTTGACTCGGATCTCTTCCTTTCCTGCATGTTTCCCAGCGTCATTCCCAGCTCGGAATTCCGACTCCTCACAGTAGTGTTTGCAACACAGTAGTTGGTCTTTTCCATGTGTGAAAGAGTTGAACACACTGCCAGAGCCGAGTGTGAGGGAGAGCTCGATCACACACACACACACACACACACACACACACACACCAGAGCGTTTGTTTTCTGAGGGCGCTTCGCTTCACAGATTCCGTGTTGTTTCATGCTGCTCTGGAAGTGGCCCAGACAAATTTTTGGAATCACTGAGGTTAAGATAGCAGAGGCATAATTATACATGTGGCTCTTTGTCAGATCACCAAACTGAGCATTCCTGCGTACTTCTCCTGGTTAACCACACACGCACACACACACACACACACACACACACACACACACACACACACTCGTATTCCTCGGGATGCTTTGTTACTTATGGGGTGAGCAGGTCTTTGCCGTTTGGCTCCGAGCGTGGATCCGCACTTCAAAGCGGAGGAGAAGAGCGAATTCCGGTAGTCTGCACACGCGAGGCATCCAGAAGCGTTTCCTCGTGGATCAGAACAACTGCGGACCCCCAGAGGACGCTGCCACGTCTGAATGTACACATCAAAGCCTGCGCAGCCTGTTATGTGTGTGTGGCAACAGACAGTAATTAACTGGGAACGTCCCAGTGGGACCAGTACTGACTGCCTCTATCAATCACAGACGATCTTCTGCCACCGCTGGAATGTCTGCAGGGAGCCGGCGTGCTGACTCTTTGTTCACGCAGATTCCCCCCGATGATAAATGTCACTTTCCTTCAGAACATCGGGAGCCTCTCAAGGACCAGGAGGAATGTTGTGGTGCGCTTTTAATTGAACTGTTGCTGTAAGCAGCAACACAACAAGCTCCTCAACATCTTAACACACTTGAATAACAACCGACACTGGTCCTGCCCCGCGGGCAGTGCGTGTGTCTCAGAGCGCGGTTAAAAAAAAGAGTTATTAAAGAACATCAAAAACAAACAGTCTGATCTGTCATTAAAATAATCAGATCAGACAGTCGGGGAGAACATGAAAGAGCTGACATCTTCACCAGCGGCGCTCGTCTTTAATCTCTGACACGGACTGAAAATCGTTATCGGGTCAAAAACCGCGCTCGCGTTTGTCAGAGCGTCGACATAGTGGAGAAGCTCCGACATGGTGGAGAAGCTCCGACATGGTGGAGAAGCTCCGACATGGTGGAGAAGCTCCGACATGGTGGAGAAGCTCCGCCATGGCGGAGAAGCTCCGACATGGTGGAGAAGCTCATCCGTCACTCTCTGACGAGCTACAGACAGGCCCTCACACACCAGCTGACGTCCTCACACACTCCCACCATGACGGAGCGCTGGTCAGAGGTGGTCCCAACCCCCCGCGTGTGTGTGTGTGTGTGTGTGTGTGTGTGTGTGTGTGTGTGTGTGTGTGTGTGTGTGTGTGTGTGTGTGTGTGTGTGTGTGTGTGTGTGTGTGTGTGTGTGTGTGGGTGGGTGGGTGGGTGGGTGGGTGGGTGGGTGTGTGTGGCTGAGAGACACTGAGAGGGTCGATGTGAACGGGTTAAGCAGGGAAGTGCTGGAGCCAGAGAGATTGACCCAGACGTGACCTGTCTATGAGAACATGCTGTAACCTCTCTCTCACACACACACACACACACACACACACACACGCATACACACACACACACACATACACACACACCATCCCAATAAAGACGAGGGAAGAGATGAAAAGGACGGTTTTTCCGGCTGTTGTCTTCTAATGTGTAATAATAATTTCCTGTTCCGTGTTGCTGCTGAGGTAAACCCATGTTCTCATGATCATGTTCTCAAGATCATGAGAACTTGATCACGCTCTCATGATCACGTTCTCATGATCATGTTCTCAAGATCATGAGAACTTGATCACGCTCTCATGATCACGTTCTCATGATCATGTTCTCAAGATCATGAGAACTTGATCACGTTCTCATGATCACGTTCTCATGATCATGTTCTCAAGATCACGTTCTCATGATCACGTTCTCATGATCACGTTCTCATGATCACGTTCTCATGATCATGGTTTTGTGCCTCATCAAAACTGTGTGAAACTAAATATTTCCCTTTATTCAAACCTTTCCCCTTGTGGGAGCGACCCAGAGCCCTGCTGCGCTCCGAGCCCTCGGGTGGGAGAGTCCCCCCGGAGTCGTTCCCTCTGGTGTTCCCGGAGCTTCGTCAGATTAACCTGCGATAGTCCGGTTCTCTGTCACAGAACCAGGCTCCTCTGAAGGGAACGTGCCGGTGGACGGCGCGGTGGCCGCGGCGGTGCGGAGTGTTGGGTCTGACCTCAGACTCACTGGCTGGCGCCCCGCCAATCAGATAGCAGGTCATCGGCCGTTTAAGAGCACATTGGCCGTGAATGAGCAGAAATGGAGCCTGTTCCTCTTCCTCAACCATTACTTTAGATTGACTTTAAGATTGTGTGTGTGTGAGAGTGTGTGTGTGAGAGAGAGAGAGAGCGCGAGGGTGGGGGTGGTAGATAGAAAGAGTATTTACATACATCAACTATGTTCACCGTAAGCCCTCACAAACACACCCTTTTGCAGCTGTGTGTATGTGTGTGTGTGTGTGTGTGTGTGTGTGTGTAAATTACATAATTCCTATTAGAGTGAAAGTTTCTGTGGGCGTGTGTGTGTGTGTGTAAGTGCTGTCTTTCTTTTATCTCAGGCTCTGACTCAGTTTGGGTGTGTTTGTGTACATGATTTTTGTGTTTACAGTGTGCGTTCGTGTTTGTGTGTTCAGTTTTCTGAACAAGTGCTCGGGGGTTATCTCCACTACCCCTTCCTCCTCCTCCTCCTCCTCCTCCTCCTCCTCCTCCTCCTCCTCCGCCTCTCTCACTCTCTCCTGTCGTCCTCGTGGATCAGCTGATCCGTAAAGAAGCGG
Source organism: Lagocephalus sceleratus (assembly GCA_911728415.1). Taxonomy (NCBI): domain Eukaryota; kingdom Metazoa; phylum Chordata; class Actinopteri; order Tetraodontiformes; family Tetraodontidae; genus Lagocephalus; species Lagocephalus sceleratus. The sequence goes on from CAJVRN010000126.1 coordinate 11,726,808, forward strand.
TAGTGAGATGTTTATGAGCTGTGGATGAGAAGTGTGTCATTACAGTTGCTGTTTGTTGTTGTTGCTTGGGTTACATCTTGGCACCGACACCAGACGTTGTCTTAGTGAAATCTCTGAGCTGATGTCGGAGCGTCGCAGCGCTCTGATCTCTCTGATCTCTGCTCCTTTGTGGTGTTTAGTCTCCAAAAACACAGTTGTGCTCCGGAAAAAAACATTCCAAATTAACGACAATTGCTTAAACCGTCACGGCCCGAAAAGAGCGTTTAGGGCGCCTGTGAACACACACTCGGGGGAGCAGACGCAGCGAGTGTGTGTTCACAAGCTGGAAACGCTTCTGTGGTCTTTATTAGCAGGGACGTTCCAGAGGGCCTGCGCACAGTCAGAATGTCATCGGTAATAAAGAGCAGCTTTGCATAGTGCAGCTACTTCCTCTGTAGTGAAACACACACACACACACACACACACACACGCGCGCGGGGGGGGTCAGTGATACGGAGAGCGTCACACCCACCATCGGAACATGTGCAGCCGACACATGTTGGAACATTTATGTGGCAGCGGCCGAGATGTGTGTGTGTATGTTTGTTTAAGATGAGTTGATGGGCTGTGGTGGGGCACACACACACACACACACACACACACACACACACACACACTGCTAACGAGCAGATGTCCCCATATCTCACTGTCACCCCGCCCAGGCTGAGGTCACATCACACACTCGCCTGTTCTCACCCCCCCCAGCCTGTTCTCACCCCCCCTCGCCCATCCTCACCTTCCTCGGGGGAGTCTTCCTCGCCTCTGCCCTCAGTGCGCACCGTCCCTTCGTTTTCGGACCCCCGCAGCTCCACATGTGCACGTCACGGATAAACAGCTGGGCCAATCAGAGCGCAGTGGGCGGAGCCTATGACCCCAAATATCAAAATATGAAGCCGGAACTTTCCTACCTGTGTGTGTGTGTGTGTGTGTGTGTGTGTGTGTGTGTGTGTGTGTGTGTGTGTGTGTGTGTGTTTCATCTCCAGATTGGAATCTTTCCAGCTAGTGTTGCAGATTCAGGGCGTGTCGCGTCACCTGCCTCTTTTCCTGTAATTACCACTTTATAAGTGTGAGTTATGAGAATCTCACTGTTATTACCGTGTAATTACTCCACTAACACGCGGTTATTAGGGGACCCGCTGGTGTTTTGTGATTAGCTGCTGCGCTCACACTCGTGCCTGAGTCTTGAGGGTTTGGCTCTTCACTTTTAATTCCCTTTAAAGCAGAAACGACGCCGTTCAAACAGGGATGAGAACGCCCTCCTGAGCTCAGCTGGATGAACCTTCGGCCTTTTCCTCCTCCCCTCCTGGGTTCTATCCCTCCTGGGTTCTATCCCCTCCTGGGTTCTATCCCTCCTGGGTTCCATCCCCTCCTGGGTTCTATCCCCTCCTGGGTTCCATCCCCTCCTGGGTTCTATCCCCTCCTGGGTTCTATCCCTCCTGGGTTCTATCCCCTCCTTGGTTCCATCCCCTCCTGGGTTCCATCCCCTCCTGGGTTCTATCCCCTCCTGGGTTCCATCCCCTCCTGGGTTCCATCCCCTCCTGGGTTCTATCCCCTCCTTGGTTCCATCCCCTCCTGGGTTCCATCCCCTCCTGGGTTCTATCCCTCCTGGGTTCTATCCCCTCCTGGGTTCCATCCCCTCCTGGGTTCTATCCCCTCCTTGGTTCCATCCCCTCCTGGGTTCCATCCCCTCCTGGGTTCTCCCTCCTGGGTTCTATCCCTCCTGGGTTCCATCCCCTCCTGGGTTCTCCCTCCTCCTTTGATTTCCGGTCCTTATCTTGAGTTTGGTTCTGGAGGGATGCTTCGTGTCTCCGTGGTCCTCCCTCTGTCAGTCCCGCCCCGATAGTCCAGAGTCCTTCCCGATCTCGCCGAGGCGACAGAGGAGGTCCACGCCCGCTCAGACGTCACGCTCCATCGTTGAAGCCCCGCAGAAGCAGGAACGGGCGTCCTCTGGGGGGAGGGGGGGGCGATAAAAGTGGAGGAGGCGCTGATGTCACCTCGTATAAACGGAGCCAGGCAGCCAGGAGGCGTCGCTCCCGTCGCGTCGCCGCTCCGGGGCTGAGCTCATTCCCTGGAGCGGACCCTCGGGCCTTTAAATCAGGCCTCCCGACGCCGCGGCGGCGGGCAGGTCGCGGGTTCCGTCCACTGATATTCACGCTCCTGTTGAATCGTGGGCGGATCTGTTCGGTGTGAGCCCCCGCTGGGTCTCAGGGCCTCGGAACGTGAACGGAGAACACGGGAACGCTGCTGAGCTCCACCTGGAGGTGGCGCTAGAGAGGGTCTGAAACATCTCCCCCTCTGAGTGTGGGTCCGTCCCGACGCCCTGCTTCAGCTGCTGCGGTTAAATTAAAAGTGAAGTGTGGACTGTGGGTAAATGTAGACAACACTTTTATGTCTTTACTCATTAAAGAGACGAATAGTGAGACTGGCCTTAATCAGGGTTGAACTCGTCAGATTCTGCTCCCTATTCACCTACGTTTCTATAAATATATTGAACTTGAAATGTGAATGAGTTTAAGATAAATGGCCCCTTAATCCAGATTTACGTCCACGTCCGACGTACCGACGTTTATCTGATAAAGACGACAGAAGTTTCTGTCCTGTTTACACAGCACCGGCTGACCTTTGACCCCTTATTGTTCCCCACAGGAAAGCACATCGAAAAGTGCCATGTTGAACACAATACCCCCGACATCACCCTGTGGGTGCGCGCGTGTGCGTGCGTGTGTGTGTGTGTGTGCGTGTGCATGTGTGTGTGAGTGTGTGATAGTTATTTATGGTGTGAGGGTTACAAAAGAGGTCAAAGTTAGATAAATAATTTCTGTGTTCTGTCGCTCCCTCACACTGCCGTCTTTGTTCCCGTTAAACGAGCAAACACACACACACACACGTGCGCCACACACACACACACGACACAGGGATCTCATTCACACTTTCGTTCCTGCAGTGTTTCTTTTATTGTATCACAGCGACACACACATACAGTTGACACACGTATGTGCGCACACACACACACACACACACACACACACTGAGCACCAACATCCTTTCACACGAGCCCTAAACAAACGATGCTAAACCAGCAGCTCATAAATAATCAGCGCTGCCAGACCAGACAAGAGTGTTTCTGCTGCATCAACATGGTTTGTACTCGTGT
>CAJVRN010000126.1:11737500-11745000 GCA_911728415.1 Lagocephalus sceleratus
GTTTTTTTCTGTGTGATTCAGACAAGAAGGAGGAGGCGAAGGAGCCCTCGGAGGCCTCAGTGAAGGAGGGAGAAGGTGCAGAGGAGCCCAGGAAGGAGAAGAAGGAGACCAAGAAAGAGGCCAAGAAGGACTCCTCGTCCAAGGAGAAGAAAGAGTCGTCCAAGGAGAAGAAGGAGAGGGACAAGGACAAGGAGGAAGGAAGGAAGGAGACCAGCAAGGAGATAGGAGACAAGAAAGTGTCCAAGAAGCCGTCTGCAAAAGTGAAAGAGAAGAAGAAGGAGCCGGAGGCCAGTGAGGACTGACGGGAGCACTCAAACACAACCACGGGAGAAACAGCCTACACACCTGGTCTAAATACACACATCTGTGTAAACAACACACACACACACACACAAATACATTTACGTGTAAATATACTTTTATAGGGGCAAGTTTATCAGTAGAAAACAGTTTTCATCCGGACGCATATTTTTATCATTCAGTCCAGCTGTGTGTGTGTGTGTGTGTGTGTGTGTGTGTGTGTGTGTGTGTGTGTGTGTGTGTGTGTGTGTGTGTGTGTGTGTGTGGCTGTGGTGAGTCTGTGCAGAATCAGGACGAAGACAGAATCCACCAACTCTCCTCCGATATTTTGCTGAGTCCTCATCTCAGCCCTGCACCTCCTGAATCCCTCAGCCCAAACCACCCCACCCACACACACACACACACACACACACACACACACACACACACACACTCTGGAGACGTTAACCCCCCCCGCGTGGTTCTCGATCCTCGCTGCTAAGAATAAACCTGCCCGCCGTGTCCAGCTAACCTCCACCACTTAGAGCTGAATCAGGCTGCACATAAAAAGTGAACCCAGAGGAGGATCGAGGGCGCGTGTGGAGTCAGTCGCTCATTTAGACCTAAACATCGACCCCCCCGACCCCCCCGTAGAGTTCCTGAACATGGGGGGGGACCCATCCGACGTGGCGATAGACCCCGCCCCCCCGCGCTCTCGTTGGTACCCTGAAAACGGTGGATTGAGGCAGTAGCTCAGCCCCACCAACGATCCTGTAATAAATGTGAATATTCCCTTTTCTAGTCTCGACTTTTGTAGAATCCAGTGAAAGAAACAAAAACAAGATAAAAATGACTTTTTTTTAGCTCCCAGGTTTAAAAATAGTGTTTCTATGCAGATCTTTAGGGGGTATCCCAGCAGCTTCAGCCCACCGTGAGGGAGGTCATCCGTCTTCTCCTCAGACGAGCTCGACACTGTTTGTCCAAGCGGAGATAAAGTGAGCGCAGATCCTGTTTATGTCGGCGATATCGGGTTACCGAACGTTTTTCTTTTTCGCTGCAGAAACGTAAAACTCTGAGCAAACACACACAAACACTCCCACATTCTTGCCGGAGCCCGGCGCTCCCGATGCGGAGCGCCGAGGCCGTAGACGCGCCGCCAGCCAAAGCAAACGACGGATGCGGCTGCTGCGGCCTCCGCCCCCCCTCACCCCCACCCCCACCCCCCCCCCCCGCTCACCCACCCGCCTTCACCGCAACCCTGCTGCTGCGCCGCCTCGTCCGCACCCTAGGAGGTAGAACTGGGGGCGCTCGGCTCTGGTGGACCTGCCGCTCTGGTGTCGACGCATCCCGGAGAAGATCAAAGAGATCATCAAAGAGATCATCAAAGACAGAATCTCACTGATGAAAGAGTCTGAAAGGAATAAAAGTCATCATGTCACTGAAAAGATGTTTGTGTCCTGAATCTGTGTCATCCTTGTTCTGATTTATATCTGATCAGATTGACATTAATCTGATTATCAATCTGATCAGATTAATTTGATTTATCTCAATCTGCTCAGATTAAATTGATTCATCTCAATCTGATCAGATTAATCTGATTCATCTCAATCTGATCAGATTAATTTGATTCATCTCAATCCGATCAGATTAATCCGATTCATCTCAATCCGATCAGATTAATGTGATTCATCTCAATCCGATCAGATTAATTGATTAATCCCAACCTGATCAGATTAGTATCCGTGGGGGCTGGAGGTCGTTGAAGGCAGCAGCAGGACGTAAATACTCAGTGGTATAATCCGTTCCCGCGCTCGCTCCTTCGCCCTGCTTGGGCGTCACCTCCTGCTGAGCTCTCAGCGCCCTCCTTTCCTGCGTTACCTGAACGCCACAGAGGGGTCGGCGCTGGGGTTCCGGCTCGGCCCAGGAGAGCGGGCGTGGGGGGGCGAGGTCACCCGCCCGCGAACGCACCGTCTCAGCTCTTCTCTGCTCCTCAGGGCTTCGGCGGCGGTGGCGAGGCCCACGGGAGCCCGCCCGACCCTCAGACCTCCAGGGAGCCGCCCTGCTTACACACTCAGAGGTCAGAGGTCGTGGGTGGCGTGTGATCGCCCATCCGTCCTTTTGGGGACGTCAGACGTGACCGATGCTCAGAGCAGCTGAAGACGTCAGGAAGACGTCAGAAACATCGAGAAGACGTCAAACGTGACCGGGGTTCCTGGTCTGACTTAGCATCAGCAGGACACACACACGCACACACACACACTCATACACACACACACACAGACACACACACACTCAGACTGGTTTTATAATTATCACTTTCAGACCTGCAACTTTCTGCCTGTTCTTCTGAAATGCAACAATCAGAGCGACGTCGCCACGGAAACGTGTTTAAACTAACGTTTGAGGAACGTTAAAGAAAAGATGCATTTTAATATTTTAGTCGTGAAGGTTTAGTCTGGGAGTCTTTGGAGCGCCTCACTAGACGTGAAGCTGTGTGTGTGTGTGTGTGTGTGTGTGTGTGTGTGTGTGTGTGTGTGTGTGTGTGTGTGTGTGTGTGTGTGTGTGTGTGTGGAGACAGAGTGAAGCCACTGCTGGTTCATGGAACTGGGACTTCCAGGCTTTTGTGGGACATCTGGGACCGACTCCCCCACCCCCTCACCTCCCCTCACCCCTCACCTCCCCTCACCCCTCACCCCCCCGGAGCCAGACCTGCCGGCTGCATGCATCTTTAACCTCGGGGGCCACCGGTGCCTCCGTCTCACATGTGCAGCCTGAAGGCAGGAGGACGCAGAAGCAGAGGGTGTGAGCTCAGGTCAGGGCTGAAGACCTCCTCCTCCTCTACCTCCTCCTCCCCTTCCTCTTCTTCCTCCTCCTCTACCTCCTCCTCCTCCCCTTCCTCTTCCTCCTCCTCCTCCTCTACCTCCTCCTCCTCCTCTACCTCTTCCTCCTCCTCCTCCTCTTCCTCCTCCTCCTCCTCTTCCTCCTCCTCTACCTCCTCCTCCTCCCCTTCCTCTTCTTCCTCCTCCTCCTCCTCCCCCTCTTCTTCCTCTCTCTTCCTCCTTCCTCCCTCCCTCCTCCCCTTCCTCTTCTTCCTCCTCCTCCTCCTCCCCTTCCTCTTCTTCCTCTTCCTCCTCCTCCTCCTCTTCCTCCTCCTCTACCTCCTCCTCCTCCTCTACCTCCTCCTCCTCCCCTTCCTCTTCTTCCTCCTCCTCCTCCTCCCCCTTCCTCTTCTTCCTCCTCCACCTCCCCCCCCTCCTCCTCCTCCTCCCCCTCGTCCTCCTCCTCTTCCTCACATTAACCTTCTTCTCTACAGACCAACACCTACAGGCGCCTGAAGCCCCGTCAGAACAGGTAATCCCGCCTCTCTGTCGCCACCTGCTGGAGGATATTTACAAAACCTTAAGTTCACACATGAAGACGCGTCTCTCTCTCTCTCTCTCTCCACACACACACACACACACACACACACACACACACACACACACACACACGCGTCTGTGCACCTTCGGTCTCTATCTGTAGACCTCTAACACATGCACCCTGTGTTTCCCTCCGTCTCTCTCTGCCCCCCCCCGTGCTGCCTGCCTGCTGCTGCGCACCTCTCTCTCTCTCCCTCTCCCTCTCTCCCTCTCTCTCTCTCTCTCTCTCTCTCCCTCCCCCCTTCCCCCTCTATCTCCAGTGTGCAGCGGTGCAGATCGACTCAGTTAAAAGCTGCTGGGTGGGTCCTAATTAGGTCTTTGAAGACTCGCTTTTGCTGCTCTTCTGAGCTTCTGACAAACTTCACTTTAAAGAGGCCGCACACACACACACACACACACACACACACACAAGCGCACACACACCTCCTGTCACTCGAGGCCTTGAAGTTGGTTCCAAACTGCAGATTTATGGGAAGATAATACTTAAATAAAGTTGTTGGGTTTGATGAGGCGCAGGTCTTCAGCTGTTTGAGGGCTCATCACAAGGTCCGGCTGGTGAAGGTCCGTCTGTCTGTCTGGACAAAACGAGGAACAACGCCGCCGCCTCGTTCCCGGTCAGCGGTCCAGTTGTATGTCGTCGATTCGGCTCAGCCGCTAATCCCAAGCGTGAGGAGAGACAACATTAAAGGTGGAGATGAAATGTTCCTCAGGTGCTGAAGAGCATTCAGGAGGTCATAGGAGAGAGCCCAAACTGCAGAGAAGGCATCTCCATATGTGCGTTTATGGGACGTTTATCCTCAGGTAATAACAGGCATGTGTGGCTCTGATGTTGCTATAAATTCAGATCATTTCAGGCTCTCCAAGAATCTGCTGTTGGAGCGTTGGAGCATTTGGAAGCCCTCAAACACCAGGGCAGGGTCTGAGGGGTCACGCCTCACGTCCTTCAGGTCTGATTGTGATTTTGAGTGTCGAATGAAGACGGGGCGAACTGTGACGTGGTGAAACACGTGGTTGTGACATGTTGTTGAAGGTGGAGGAACCAGAGAGGTCCAGCAGCGGAGCTGAAGGTCGGAGCTGAAGGTCGCACGGCGGAGGCCTCCTCAGAGCCTCGGCTCAGGTCACGCTCTTCACCCAACGCTGAACCGTCTCTGTGAGCGTGAACGTGTTGCAACAGGACGGAGGGTTCGCTGCTGTTTCAGGGAGAATCGAGGCTTTTTCTTCTCGCCGTGAAAACAGGAAGTCAGTTTACACACACACAAACACACACACACACACACAAACACACACAAACAAACACACTTTTCAAGTGAGAAACTGAACTGTGGAGCATCTGAAATGGAAGAAGTGTGTTTCTGCAGGAGACGCAGGTTCAAGGCTGCACTTGACTGAAGTCCTGCTTCTTCTCCTCCTCCTTCTCCTCCTCCTTCTTTTCCTCCTTCTTCTTCTCCTCTTTTGTGCTGAAAACACTTAAATTTACAACACAGAAACATGAAGCACATGTAGCTCCTGGGGCTCTTGGTCATGAAACTGGATCCCAGAGGAGGACTGACTCTCTCTCTCTCTCTCTCTCTCTCACACACACACACTCTCTCTCACACACACACACTCTCTCTCTCTCTGACACAGACACTCTGTCTCTCTCTCTCTCTCACACACACACACTCTGTCTCTCTCTCTCTCTCACACACACTCTGTCTCTCTCTCCCTCTCTCACACACACACACACTCTGTCTCTCTCACACACACACACTCTCTCTCTCTCACACACTGTCTCTCTCTCCCTCTCTCACACACACACACACTCTCTCTCTCACACACACACACACACAGAGTCAGATCTAGTCCGCAGGTTCAAACACAGGCTGATGGAGCAGAGGCATGAAAATATTGAAAACTTAAAATAACAGAGGGGGGGGGCTCCGCGGGGAGGGGGGGGGGCTGTCTGGGGGAGAAGTCTGAAACAGAGGACCAGTGAGGATCTGGAGGATTTGGAGGAGGTTGAGAAAAGGTCTGGAGCGGAGAGGAGGTCCCGTGCGTGAGGGAGGAGGCAGGACTTCGCGGCTCCGCGGCGCGCCGACACCAGCGGTCCGCTTTAAACCCGCGAGGGCGGAGGAGAGGCCGCTCACACGCACGCCGCTCCGCGCCGCCTCCTCACGCCGCCCTTCAGCATCAGTGTCCCGGGCTGCTCCCCGGCCCCGGCCCCGGCCCCCGATCCAGCCCTGATCCCTGCGCGCCGCGCCAGCGCCAGCCGCGCCGTCTCCAGCCCGCCGAGCGCGTCTTTGTCATTCTAATGTCGGCCCGCGTCCGCGCTGCCTGCTGCTTTACATTCCGACACTGAGGGGGGGGCGAACCCCCTGAGCCTGGATCCTTGCGGCTTTACCCCCGTTTCCACCCGGAGGGAATGTCTGGTTCCTTCCTTTCTCTGCGCCGGACGCCGTTTGGAGAGCCGCCGAGGATGACGCGGCCGCGGGACGCCTCCTCCTGGTCCACCTGCGGGCTGCTGCTCTGCGCCCTGCTGCTCCACGCGCCCCGGCCCTGCTCGCCGCTAATTACAGGTATGACCACGGTCACACATCACAGCGCCCGCCGTGCGTAAAAGCCGCCCGGACGCGGCTCGCTCGGTGCGCCTGTTTTTACCCCCGAACCAGAGAGTGACATGTGGCCCCGGTTAGTCCGGCGGTCGGAACATCGGGGGGGCTTTCATCTGGGCTCAGTCGGGACTTTAGTTCAGTGAAGATCAAAAGATCTGAATAACTGAGTTATCTGGACCGGCTGAGGTCTCCTTGGGTTAGTTTAGCTTAGTTTAGGTTAGTTTAGGTTAGTTTAGGTTAGTTTAACCTCTTTTGGGGCTTTATCAAAGTATCGATTCAAATGTGACATTGAGGAGGCCCAGCAGAGAGCGCAGAGCGGCCCGGTTGTTCGGTGGGGGCTGCAGGTCTGGAGCTGCCTCAGAACTTCTTGAGCTGCCTCAGTTCTTCTGGAGCTGCCTCAGTTCTTCTGGAGCTGCCTCAGAACTTCTTGAGCTGCCTCAGAACTTCTTGAGCTGCCTCAGTTCTCCTGGAGGTGCCTCAGAACTTCTTGAGCTGCCTCAGAACTTCTGGAGCTGCCTCAGTTCTTCTGGAGCTGCCTCAGAACTTCTTGAGCTGCCTCAGAACTTCTGGAGCTGCCTCAGTTCTTCTGGAGCTGCCTCAGAACTTCTGGAGCTGCCTCAGTTCTTCTGGAGCTGCCTCAGTTCTTCTGGAGCTGCCTCAGAACTTCTTGAGCTGCCTCAGTTCTTCTGGAGCTGCCTCAGTTCTTCTGGAGCTGCCTCAGAACTTCTGGAGCTGCCTCAGAACTTCTTGAGCTGCCCCAGTTCTCCTGGAGCTGCCTCAGTTCTTCTGGAGCTGCCCCAGTTCTCCTGGAGCTGCCTCAGTTCTTCTAGAGCTGCCTCAGTTCTTCTGGAGCTGCCTCAGCTCTTCTGGAGCTGCCCCTCTGGGCTCCATCTCTGCGCACAGCCGCGGCTCCGCTTTGATTTGCGCTCCTCCAGGAACCTGCAGCCTCCTCGGCCTGCATCAAAAGGCTTCCTCCGGGTGCCGATAAGGATCTTCTCCGCCCCCCCCCCCGACCCGCTGCTCCGGGGCCGCGATGGGAATCAGACCGAGGGCGCAAAACCCGAACCAGATGAGCGAGCGCGGTCCAAACGTGCGAGAGGAAGCGGAGCGGGAGGCCCCGAGGAGCGGCGGCGGGCGCGGAGGAGCCGTGATCCCTCAGGATCATGTTGCTCCACCTGGTATCTCAGACACGCTCGCTCTATTGTGGGCTG
>CAJVRN010000126.1:11752500-11755000 GCA_911728415.1 Lagocephalus sceleratus
ATGTGACCCTTGTCTCCGCTCACCGCTCACCTCTCGCCTCCTCGTCCCCTCGTCCCCTCGTCCCCTCGTCCCCTCGTCCCTCTGCAGGACGGGAAGGCCGACTGTAAACAGGAGAAGTGTCCGCTGGTGTCGGAGGACTGCGCCCTGGTGGTGAAGCAGACCGGAGCCTGCTGCGAGCGCTGCAAAGGTAGGGGGTCACGTGACCCGGGGACGCCTACGTTACAGTGTTACCATAGGAACACAGCAGAACACACACACACACACACACACACACACACACACACACACCCTTCAGGAACCACTTTATGTACAGTACCAAAGCAGCCAGTTCTAAATATGACCTGTGGGAGCAGCGATATAGTATTTACCTCACATATGGGCACACACACACACACACACACACACACACTGAAGGACAGCCAGTGTGTGTCTGCGTGTGTGTGTGTGTGTGTGTGTGTGGAGACAGCGTGGCTGCTCAAGTGGGTTCACCGTTGGGTTTACAGGCAGCAGAAATTCCTCCGTTTCACCCTCGTGTGTCAGATGTGACGCTGTTTTTCAGGACGTGTTACAGCGTCACAGACGTGCGGCGGCCCCCCGGCGACCAGCGCCAACGTGATTACAGTCGCCGCGACGACCTTCCAGATGTTTGATGAGCATTTATGTTAAAGCACGCAGCTTTTAGTGTCCAAGGGTCAGCGGCAACAAAAGTCCATATGTTTTTGGAAAATAACTAGTCTCTCTCTCACACACACACACAACCACCCACGCACACACACACATGCACAACCACACACACACCCACGCACACACTCGCACACATGCCGCAGGTCTCAACAGGGACGTCCCTTTTGTTTGCGGCTCCAGAGTTTTTATGACGCAGCACTTCGTTAGTGCGCGCGTCGCCGGCCCGGGCTGAGCCCCCCCCGTTGCCATGGAAACCCTTCCTTCGTTTGCTGTTGTGCGGGCGGCTTGCGGCCGCCGTGACCACGTTTATGACCCCGCTGTGGAATCACCCCACACGTCCTATCACCACTTCTCCCTGAGTGATGAAATCATGGAGCCGTTCGGGTCAAAGCTCCTCTGAACTTTATTAGAACTCTCAGGAGGAGCGAAGTACAACGAGACCGCCGGTCTCCGCCTGCCGGGTTGGTACACCGCCTCCCTCTTGTCTGAGCTCAGGCCTGAGCAGATCGGGGCAGCAGATCAATGGGTCTGATCGGGTTTCCTGGGAGTTAAACATTGATCACACTTCCAGAAAACAGCACAAAAAACAACAGAATATTCACGAGGAATGACGGAAAGTTATTGAATTAGAGGGTCTTCAATGACACGTAGCCACGGAAATGACCCGGAACACCAGGAACAATCAGAGACTCCGAGCCCACGACTGCAGCTACAGTCAGAGACACAGCTACGGTCGGAGACACAGTCACAACTACAGTCGGAGACACAGTCACACCTACAGTCGGAGACACAGTCACACCTACAGTCACAAAACAGCCCAACAAATGAACAAGCATCTTTTCCTCAGGCTGCATGTTGGACGGACGATCTTACAACAGCTCAGTGTCCTGGACCAGCACCATCAAACCCTGTACAACCACACGCTGCCAGGTAGGTGTATGTGTGTGTGTGTGTTTGTGTGTGTGTGTTTGTGTGTGTGTGTGCGAGCCGTTTTCAAACTGTCCTCCTGGTGTTCTGGGACAGGAAGGCGTCATCACCGAGGCCGAGGTCCAGTGTGTCGTCCACTGCAAGAACCCCAAAATCCACCCCAAGAAGTGCTGCCCCACCTGCCCCAGTGAGTCTCACCTGAGCACCCCCTCTGCACACACACACACACACACACACACACACACACACACACACACACACACACACACACACACACCTGCTTCACTATCACACACCCTTAGCCTTCTTATCGAGATACATCTGCGTGTCCACCAGGTGGCGTCGTTTGGCCTCGTTTGCTGTACAGTTTTTGATTAGTTCATTAACCCAGATTAGTTAAACAACCCAGATTAATGAATCCAGATTAGTTAACTAAACCAGATTAACTCATTAATATGTTTTTGCTTTACAGGTTGTATCTTTGAGGGTCACCTGTACAAAGAGAAGGAGGAGTTCAGTCCTGAGGGAAAACCCTGCATCAGGTGCACCTGTACTGTGAGTACACACACACACACACACACACACACACACACACACACACACACACACACAACACACACACCAGTTTTCTTGATGTCTTTGAACTCGAGTACCTAACTGTCGCCGATGCTTGGCGCCGCTCTAGGGGGGGCGGACCCTCTGTGTGAAGGAGGCGTGTCCTGTCCTGTCCTGCCCCGCCCACCTCACCCACACCCCGCCCGGACAGTGCTGCCCCCGATGCCTCGGTAAGGTCCGGTCCGGCCCGAGGGGGCCCCGGTGGGCCCGGTGGGCTGAGCTTTGACTCTACCGCCCCCCGCAGGTCAGAGGAAGGTGTTCGACCTGTCCCTGG
>CAJVRN010000126.1:11760000-11772500 GCA_911728415.1 Lagocephalus sceleratus
GTTATTATTGTTTAATTATTATTAATATTATTTGTTTTGGATGGTGTTAATTTATATATCCGTCTGTTGCCGTAGCAGGAGCCAGGATCACGAGTATGTTATAAATGATTTAAAGGGAAACAACTTTATTTATGTATTTGTCGTGTACTTTTGTGTTAACTGAAGAGAAACGCCCGAATGTGACTCCGCTGTTGCGCCGCCGCAGGACAACGTGCTGTACCGTGTGTGTACCGTGTGTGTGTGCTGCGTCGAGCTCCAGGTGGGACCGAAGTTTCACCTCCGTGATGGTTTTAAGAAAAAGAAGCTTTAGTCCGAGTTCAGAAATCTGCTTTATTTTCCATTGAAGAACGAGTTCGCTCAGAAATAAACACTCATGAGGATCGATGATGCTGGAGCACCGCGTGTGTGTGTGTGTGTATATGTGTGTGTGTGGACGCAGGTTTCTGTTTTTATGTTTTCAGAGAACGCTGCAGACGGGTTTTGATGCATCTGATGGAGGAGCTTCACATAAGTGAGTACACGATTTATTGATCTTTATTAACGGAGATAAAAAACTTAGTTTGATGAATGATTCAATTCTAGAAATGTAACATGTTAAAAACAGAAAATAACTTTCTCAAGATACTTCGTTATGGGACATTACCTTTTGAACATCCTTTGATAAAACAGCTGTGGGGGGAAAATTCCATTAATTGTTTCCAAGGAAAAATAAAGAAACTTTCCTTTTTAATTTTTCCTTGGAAACAGTGAATGGCTTGATCCATGTCAGGACCAAAACTGAGCATATTTACACATCAACATCGGCTTTATCATCAAAACTAGTTAGACTAATTGAGGAGGAAAAGATTGGGCCAAGAAGAGCGATGACGATACTGTTAAAGTGTAAATGTGGTTTAAACGTGGACTAAACCATCTCAAGGTCAGAGCTGCTAGGGCGCCCCCGTGTGGCGCCGCCCCGCCCTGCAGGCGCTCCAGCGCAGCTGCTGGACTATAATAAGATTTTCATGACCAAAGGAGGCATCTGCTTATCATTAAGAGATCACAGGCGCTCCGAATGCAGCTGCACACTTTTAATATGTTTCATATTTGCACACAGATATCTTACATGACCATGACACAAACGACCGTAGCACAAAGAAATCCATTCAAAGATCACTGCAGGTTTCAGAGGTAAAATTAGAAAGTTTCTTCATCCAAAACTTTCTCATAATTTGCAGAGAAGTTTAATCTGAAAACGGCTGCTGGTCTGCGGAGTGACAAACATGGGTCAACCATCCTGGGATGGTTCAAATTTACAGGTAATGCTTCTTTCTGTTGGGTGTGTGTGTGTGTGTGTGTGTTGAGTCACTACCAGGGGCGGCTTTTGGCAAAAAAATCAGTTTCAAATATAAAACAGTTCGAGTTGGATTAACCTCAATGCCTCCGAGTCGTGACTGGAAGGTTGGTGAAGCGGTTTTGGGGCGTCCTCTCACTCCTCAGTTGCGTCTCTTGAACCCAAACGCTGACAACGCGACGCCGCCGCTCCGCTCACGTGACCAGAGGCCGCTCTGCTCTTTGGCATTAACATCGAAACATTCAGCTCTTTTGTTCTCCAAACCGCGACACTGGGGGGGGGGGGTGTTCGAGGCGTTCTATAAAAATAAGGACTCAATGACATTCTCCTTTTAAAGACAATCACACTGCTGACAGGGGACATTTGGTGAAGCCTCGTGAACATAAAGCTGTGACACATCTTTCCTGTACAAGCTCATCAAATGTCCACATCTTCGATGGTTTCTGTGGAGTGTTCTGACAACACCGAGCTGGCGTCAGTGAGTAGGAGAAAACACCTGCAAACAGCTGGACAGAATCAGCTTCAAAACTTGCATAAGAGAACGTACGTTAAAACCTTTAGGCTGCAGGGTGAGGGGAGTGAGCGCTGGCTGACTAAGCTGGAAAATAAACCTCTAAACGTACATTTTATAGATGGACCGTGTCTAAACTTACATTTTCTATCAATTTCTGTCTATCTTAAACACGAATGACACTGAAAGTTTAAAAAAAGCATCGTAAAAGTGAATTTTAGTGGATGCATCAGTGCAAAAAACATTTTTCAAAAGAGGTGATGTCAGCGACAAACCCATAAACATTAAAAACGACTGGTGAACGTTTTAAAACCTGAGTGATACTTCGCGGTTCAGAGTCGACCTTAAACACGTTACTGTTGAAACACCTGACGGGACTGAAGGAAAGCAGGGCGCTCTAGAATGTTCCGCTGACATCGGTTTTCTGGTGTGATCTCGGCTCACGACTGAACGTGACGATCAAGAAGTTATTGATGAAGCCAGAGTGGCTCCACACGAGGGCCTCTCCCCCGCCGCACCACCGGGGGACAACAGATAATACGATAGAAGTAGCTGCTCCAGGTACACAAAATACGTGTTTACACTCTGATAGATCCTCTTCTAAAGGCCTTTTCCCCTAAACTGCTGCTATACCAAAAATATACATCTCAAAATATACACGCCAGGCTGTCCAGCTTTACAGAGATAGAAAAATAAAACGAGTCAAACTGAGATATCCAGCCTAGACCGACTGTGGGGGGGGGGTAACCGGTGGAGAGGTCAGTCGTCGTCGCTGTCGCTGCCCGACTCGCTGAGCTGAAGGTCGTTTCCTGCAGAGGCGAGAAGAGAGAACCGTCAGAACCGCGACCGCTGGGGCGCGTCTCTACGGGAGGACCGGGGGGGGAGGGGCGTACGGAGGGTGTTCATCAGCTGGTTGTTGCCCGGCGGCCTGTCGGCCCCCCCGTTGGCGACCGGGTGGCGGTTGGGGGAGGCGTGGCCGAGCGGACGCGGCGCCTCGCGCTCGTCGTCGCTGCTGCTGCTGTCGCTGCCGGAGGCGCTGGCGGAGTCGGAGGAGCTGCTGCTGCCCGTGCTGCTCATCTGCTCGATCACGTCCACCTCGGCCCGCAGCTCTGCCCCACACACACACACACACACACACACACACACACACACACACACACACACACACACACACACACACACACACACACACACACACACACACACACACACACACGCCTCAGTCTCCACAGGCGTGGTCCTCGGGGCGCCCCGGGGCCGCTCACCTCTCTTGATGTCGTCCAGCTGGGGCTCGGGGGAGGGGTTGTCCTTGGGGGACGGGGACGTCTTGACGCCCACCCCCGGCTTGATGGGGGCTCGGAACAGCGAGCTGGGCTGGTTGGAGCGGATCGACTGCTGCTCGATGCGGGCCTGGATCTTACTGCTGCCCTCGGCCCTGAGACACGGAACACGCCCAGAAGAAGAGCCGGGTCAGCGGATCCTCGACCGACCGTCTCAAAGACGTCCCGTCGATCTGGAGGCGTCGTTGGGGTCCGACTGGTGCGGCCGACACCTGGAGGGCTGACCTGGTTTTCTTCACTTGGATGCTGCTGCTCAGTTTCTCCAGCACAAACTCGCCGGTGTCGTGGTTGATGATGAGCACGCAGTCCTTCTGGTAGGGGCGCTTGTTCCCCTTGAACACCGTCATGGGAGGGGTCGAGCCCTTGAGCAGAGACAGGGTGAGAACCCACAACCCACGCCCACCAGGACATCACAGGGACACGTTATCGTTTTCTACGAAGTCTGACGGAGGTGCAGCGGTCCCCCGCTGTAGCGCGGTTCACCCGTCGTGGTCTCAGCGTGTTCAGCGTGAACGCGTTCAGATAAACGTAGTCAGCAGTGTGACTAAGGGCTGTGTGTTTCTACCCAAAAGTATTACGCTTTTAGGCTTTAAGTTTAAACCAACGAATAATGTGGATGAAGCGATCACTCCCAAGAGGAGGAGGACCTTTGACCTTTGAGAGTTTAAATGAGAGGACTGTGAGAACGTGTTGAAGCTGTGAGAAGAGTGTGTAAAAGTGTGTGTTTGGGGGTTTAAGGCCTTAAAACATGTGAAATAACTAAAAATAAAGATGTGGACTTCGTGGGTTTTGGATTTGGTTCCAGACCGTAACCCCCGTGAGAGGCGAGGGTGTACTGAACGGAGTTCTGGTTCTGGTCTCTGTTCGCTCCATCTCCCTCTACAGCCCCCCCTCCCTCACACACCCCAAAGCAGCATCGCGGCGCAGGAAGACGCGTTTGAGTGTTTCGACGGGACACGTCTGCGCTCCCACGGTGATCGGGACGTTACCGGGATGTGAGGTAACGTGATGGTGACCTCGTCGCCCTTCCCGACCTGCAGCTCGCCCTCGCAGCTCGTGTCGATGGACGCTGGTTTAAAATCATCTGGAAGAGAAGAAGCAGGGGTAAAGACACTGAAACGAGGCACGTTTTCATTTGCTTAGCGCATTAAAAGGGTGATTCTCGTCTTGGTGAGTCTCTGTGACGTCATCAAAGAACCTTTGTGACGTCATCAAAGAACCTTTGTGACGTCAAAGGAGTGAAGCTCCTTCATCAGCCCCGTTCGGTGAAGATGACTTTTGATTCATTTCTGTACTGATTTGGATGTAAGTTGACGTCTAAACGTTCAGAAACAACAACAATATCAACAATAACAACAACAACATCAACAACAATGACAACATCTTCTTCATCTCTTCATCAGCAGCAACAGCCCCTCTCGTTCCCTGCCTGTATAACATAACTCTAAAGGGGTTTTTGGGGGCAGAAACAGACGTTTTTCTCACATCTGATGGTGTGAAACGACGATTTGGGCCTTTTCTCGAAGCTCTCGCCGAGCTTTAAAACGTGCTCCTCCTTGTCCAGCAGCGGGTTAGTGCTCCCGTTCATGGCTGGTCCCTGCTCCGACGGGTCGTTTCGCGTTCGGGTCAAGTTTTCCGAGCCGAACTTCGTCCGGAGGACAAAGAAAGGAGAATTAAAAGACGGAGCTTCGCGTTAGCCCGTTAGCCGTTAGCACAACAGTCGGCATTTTGGCTCCTCCTCTTCCGGTTTAGTCCGACTCTCAAACGGGACCGACAACGAGTAAATAAAGTTCGATATAAAGTTCGTTTGCCCGTGAAATGCTAACAGAGACATCTTAGAATGAAATTGACAACAAAATGATTATATAAATCAGTGGGGTCACAAACATTTAATAAAGATAAAGAAAATTTAATAAAGAAATGTGATTGAATCGTATCGGGGACACGGACGGATTTAAGCGGCGGACAGTGCGGTCCCATATGATGTGTTTGATCCTGAATTTAGAAGTTTAAACTTTCCTTGATTAATCAGGCGGATTTTTAGATTTTAGATTTGATTTTTTTTAATGTTTTAGACAAACAGTGTGGTCATGGCGGTGTCGGCGGCTGGAGAGGGTGTTTTAGGAGGAGATCAGCCGGTTGTGGTTTCGGACTTTAAACGAGCTCAACTGGAAAAAGAAGCTCAGAAAAACTGGGACAAGTTCTACAAGAGGAACAGCACCAACTTCTTTAAGGACAGACACTGGACCCGGAGAGAGTTCGAGGAGCTGCAGGGCTGCAGAGAGGTGAGGAGGAGCCTTAATCCAGGTTAATCTGGGGACGGGCACAACATATTTTCCGGACTATAAATCGCTCCGGAGTATAAGTCGTACCAACCCAAAAATGCTGACCAAAGAAGGAAAAAACATATATAAGTCGCACTGGAGTATAAGTCGCATCTTTTTGAGGAAATGTATTTGATAAAGTCCAACACCAAGAACAGACGTTTAATCTTGAAAGGCAATTTAAAATAAAAATAGAATAGAGAACAGCTGAACAGGTGTACGGTATGATGACGTAACACATTCAGATAGCGTTACATTACGCATAAACAACGAACTGAGAAATTGCCTGGTGTGTTAACGTAACATATTAACAGTTATTCAGATAACTAGAGCATAAAGAACACGCTAACAAGTTTACCAAACCATCAGTGTCTCCAAATCACTAAATCAATGAAATCTTCATCCTCGGTGTCACTTCTAAACAACTCCACCAACTCTGGAGGTAGATGATGCACCGCTTCCTCTTCTAAATTAATAATTTCACATATAAGTTGCTTCGGAGTAGAAGTCGCACCCCCGAACAAACAATGAAATAAACTGCGATTTATAGTCCGAAAAATCCGGTAATCTATCAGGTTACCCACCAAAACGGGGTTTGGGTGATCGAATGTGATTAGTAAGAGTTGAGGAGGTCGACCGAAGATGATGGAGGAGCACACGGACACGGGTGTGTTTGTGTTTTGTGTCTGTAGTTTGAGTCCCAGAGGCTGGTGCTGCTGGAGGCCGGCTGTGGGGTCGGAAACTGCATCTTCCCCCTGATGGACGACGACCCCGACATCTTTGTCTATGCCTGCGACTTCTCCCCCAGGGCGGTGGAGTTTGTCAAGGTCGTTGTCTTTGTAGGAGGCCGCGAAGGTCGCCTGAATGTGGATTAAACAGGTTCCTGTCCAACAGAAAAACCCTCTGTACCGGCCGGAGCGCTGCCTCGCCTTCCAGTGTGACTTGACCAAAGACGACCTGAGGGAGAACGTCCCTGAGGGGAGCGTGGACGTCGCCACCCTCATCTTCGTCCTGTCGGCGATCCACCCTGACAAGATGAAGCTGGTCCTACAGAATATAAGCAGGGTGAGACCTCCACGCCTCACCTGGCCTGATGCCCTCTAGCGTGTTGGGATTCACTTGACCTTCATCGGGCGCCGCAAAACACGTCGAGATGCCTAATCAAAATGTCTGAAGGTGCTGAAGCCAGGGGGAGTGGTCTTGTTCCGGGACTATGGCCTCCACGACCACGCCATGCTTAGATTCAAAGCCAGCAGCAAGTTGGGAGAGAACTTTTATGTTCGCCAGGACGGCACCAGGTCCTACTTCTTCTCAAAAGGTCAGCGAAGTCCGCGAACGTGTAACTGTGTTTGTGTCTTCGAGGAGACAAACTGGTACAGTGGTGTGCACCGCTGCCTCAGAGACCGCTGACCCAGGGTCAGTCGCCCCTTCCTGTTCTTCTCAGGAAGCCTCCATGTTTGTTTGCAGACTTCCTGGCGCGGCTGTTCGAGGAGGAGGGCCTGCAGCCCGTGGCCAACGACTACGTCCTGAGAGAGACGGTCAACAGGAAGGAGGGACTCTGCGTTCCCAGGGTGTTCCTGCAGAGCAAGTTCGCGAAGCCCAGCCGGTCCCAGAGCGCCTGCTGGGGCGAGGCCTCCGACCCCCAGACACCGACGCAGGACGACTCTTTGACGCCGACCCGTCAGGACGCAGGAGCGTTGGAGTCTAATTAAAACCACATTTGACAGACTTTTGTCCTTGACTGAGCCCGGGTTCACCAGTGTCCTTCAGCCATCAGTCCTTACTGGTTTAAGGTTGTTTTTGTTTGTAGTGGTTCAGCTTTTATATTCGTCTGTTTCATCATCTTGATTTTTTTTCGTGTGCTTGTTATTTCCTTCCAGTCCATGTGGGCATGGCTTCAGTGGAAGTCTTTTTTTAAACTCGGCTGACTCACCCGCTCCTCGTCTGCAGGCGTGAGTGTGTATCTGCACGTTTACTTAAAGAATTGTTAAGTCACGCACAAACACCAATTAAATGCTGACACTGACACGTTTAATGTCAAAGTGTTCATCTTAATCATGACACATCAAATTCTGAGCCCACGGTTAAACTCTCTTTCCTGATGTCAATTCCTCTGGTGACAAATAACCTGATGATTATTGGGTCAAACAGTCAAGCTCATTCCTATTCTGTGTGGACAGATCGTGAAGCTTCTCAATATTTGTTTTTTAATAATTACCATGGCATTAAAACATGAGCCTTATTAAGTTACTTCCATGAAAGTTATTTTGTGTTTTATTTCACAGCCTCAGAGCAGCTTCAAGAGCGTCTGCCTCACGTCCTGCTGCTTCTCCCTCTTCTCCAGCGGGAACGTCCTGAATCCTTCTCCCTGACTTTCATTTAAGAGAATCATTGAAGCCAAGTCTCAGCTCGGCCATCTTTATCCCCGTCTTCATCTGCGACATTTTTATGACGGAACTGCTGCTTCCTGTGATGTCATTTGGTGTAAAAGGGTCCTGAGGAGCATAAAAGGGGGCTGAAGTCAGGCGCCGACCAAGGTTCAGTGCTGGAGACAAAATGGAGAGCGACTACGCCAATTTACCCATTGGAAGAAGCAGAGACAAGGAGAGACAAGGTCCAGGTTAGTGAGCTCTTCTGGTGATGACTTTAATTTGGACAAACGGCCTGAAGAGAACGTTTGGTCAGCATCGGTGGGCGTTCATCGACCCCCCCCCCGAGAGGTCATCACGAAATGTTCATTCTTTAAAGCTTGTAGAATGAAAACAAATGTTCATCTTTAATGGGAATGAATGTTCCATCAGTGATGTTTTTAAGAAGGCTTGTGTGTGTGTGTGTATGTGTGTGTGTGTGTGTGTAGGACCCCACACACACAAAGTCATCTGGATGGTGGGAATAAGCTTTGGCCTGCTGTGTGTCTTACAGTCGGCTCTGAATATTTCACTTCGACTCCAAAGTGGTGAGTGAAGGTCCCCACAAATACAGCAACAAAAGACATTTCAGGAAGACGATGTTGGTGGCTTCATCCCTCCATCAGCAGGTGTGAGTGGAAGAATTAATCACTCTTTTTTTTCTTTTTAAAGAGAGAGGTCAACCATTCCAAGACAAAGACCAACTGCTTGAAGAGAATGAACAGATGAAGGAACAGAGAAGACAACTGCTTGAAGAGAATGAACAGATGAAGGAACAGAGAAGACAACTGCTTGAAGAGAATGAACAGATGAAGGAACAGAGAAGACAACTGCTTGAAGAGAATGAACAGATGAAGGAACAGAGAAGACAACTGCTTGAAGAGAATGAACAGATGAAGAAACAGAGAAGACAACTGCTTGAAGAGAATGAACAGATGAAGGAACAGAGAAGACAACTGCTTGAAGAGAATGAACAGATGAAGGAACAGAGAAGACAACTGCTTGAAGAGAATGAACAGATGAAGGAACAGAGAAGACAACTGCTTGAAGAGAATGAACAGATGAAGGAAAAGAGAAGACAACTGCTTCAAGAGAATGAACGGATGAAGGAAAAGAGAAGACAACTGCTTCAAGAGAATGAACGGATGAAGGAACAGAGAAGACAACTGCTTGAAGAGAATGAACAGATGAAGGAACAGAGAAGACAACTGCTTCAAGAGAATGAACAGATGAAGGAACAGAGAAGACAACTGCTTCAAGAGAATGAACAGATGAAGGAACAGAGAAGACAACTGCTTCAAGAGAATGAACAGATGAAGGAACAGAGAAGACAACAGCTTCAAGAGAATGAACGGATGAAGGAACAGAGAAGACAACAGCTTCAAGAGAATGAACGGATGAAGGAACAGAGAAGACAACTGTTCACGAGAAACAAACAGCTGGAGAACACAAACGGGATCCTGAGAAAAGAAAACGAATCCTTCAGTAACTGCATTAACCTCCTTTGGCAGAAGCTCCAACCTCTCCGCTTCCCGATGGACCCTTTTCAATGGACAAAGCTGTCGCGTTTTGTTGAGTGTCTGGAGTTCATCATTCCCTTCCAGCAGCAAAATTTGCCATGAGGGGGGCACCGTTCGGTAAATGTACCACAACGAGTCCAGTCACAGAATATTAAGAGCAGTTAAAAGAGAGAAACAGAACAGTAACAGCACTTATCTCATCATGACAAATTGGACTAAGGATTAACACTCCCCAGGTGTTCATGTCTACCTTTTATCAACCCAATAAATCTGTGCTGAACATTGTGGGTGTGTGTACAATAAATGTCTTTGGCATCATATTTGACAAATAAGTGGATTATAAAGCAGCTCTCGGCTGAGATGCCTTCATTATCCTGGTATTTGGGAGCTTCCAATGGCAGAGTGAGCTTAAATGAACTTAAAGATCTGCTCCTGAATACAACCACTGTGTGTGCAGCGGCGCCGTCAGCAGTCTGCGCCTCAAGCCTTCCTCACCCTTACACACTTTCTCAGGTTGATTTCAGCTTCCTCCGGACCCAGCGAGGACCCTGCTGCTCTCGGGTCCTCACCAGAGTACTTCAAGCATCCGAGTTTCCCTGACCACAAAGTTTCATTTGGATGAATCTGAACTGGGTCAAGTCAGAAAAGGTCTTTATTATATCCAAGTTTCATGACTTCAGGCTACTGTTGAATGTTTTTGTTCAGGAGTAAGATCTTCAGATTGATTAGACCAGATAAACAGATTTAAACATGACATTTGATCTGTGTTCCCTCCAGTCATCAGAGCTTCCTGCCTTGACCTTCTGATCCCTGACCCTTTGTTGTGGTGTTCCTCCAGGTATCGTGTTGGGTCCACATTTATTCAAACTGCATATAAAGGACAATCAATATTTATTTAAGTTTGATTATAATGAAACTCACGTTCTCTGAAGTCAATGTTACGTTCGTTGATAATGTGGAAAGAATCAAAGTTGGTCATCACTCTAAAAAATCATAATCACCTTAGTGATTGATTATTTTTAATCACATTTGACCTATTACAGACAACTTTAACTACCATCTTAATTCAATTTTACTATTTTTATTACATCTGTCGTCACATTTTTTGGAGAACACAAGTTAGATTCTCCTCAATATTTTTATTTTCTTCACAGAGGCTAAACGATTTTCACCCAAACAGTTGGGTTTCTAGTGTGTGTGTGTGTGTGTGTGTGTGTACGTGTGTTTGTGACCAGACTTGTTTAAGATGTTCTCATCTAGTACGTACTAGATGGTCCAGTTTTTTAATGATTAATGATTCCTGAAGGTCTGAATTAAAAACGTCTTTGATATGCAGATCAGTACCAAATAAAGTCCTACTTATGTAGGTGAACCTTTTTTGGGTGAATTCTAATTTGTTTTGATTAGTTTCAATGTCAAATTTAATGAAAATAGTAACTGGAGATATGTTTACTGTTGTCTGTCCAAGAACTGTATAACGTATCTCTTAAAGTAGTCCAAAATTACTCAAAATTAGATTAGTAGTCCCAGGAATAACAATATTGAATTCATATGTAAAAGTGTGGAGAGGCTAGCCTAATTAAATGATGAGGAAGGGACTGACTTATATTGCCTATTTCGCAGGACAGAACGGAACTCCAAATTTACATTTAAACAGTTTTGCTTAATCACGTCACTGTCACTGTTCTTTGTCTGAAGCAATAAAAGTGAATTCCTCTGCAGTTAGCTGCTTCCAAGAACAGAACAGATTACTGAATGTAATCAGATCTTCACAGAAAATCGTGAAAAAAGTGTTTGTTCTGTTCCTCCGCTGGTACCGAGATGTCTGTCCCTCCACAGATGAACATGACCGAGATGGGAGGCAGCGTGGGCTGTAGGACACTGAGGACCTGAACCCCCCACCACCACTGACCCCCCCCCACTGATGACATCAGAGCTTGCACTTATCAGTGTGTCTGTTCAGGAGGGAGATGGTACAAATGTGTTTGTGTGTGTGTGTGTCTGTTCGTGTGTGTGTGTGTGGGGGGGGTCACAATCAATAGTATTACTAACTACTACTTATAACATCAACAACAAGCAGCATTAACAACAACAGCAGCAGCAACAACAACAACAACAATAATAATGATGATAATAATAATAATAATAATAATAATAATAATAATAATAATAATAATAATAATAATAATAATAATAATAATAATAATAATAATAATAATAATAATAATAATAATAACAACAACAACAACAACAATCGTCATCAACATCGTCATCTTCGTCGGTATGTTTTCTTCCATATATGGCAGGAGGGGGCGTTCCCGGTCTCGCCAGGCCACGCCCCCTGTCTGGAGCTGCAGCCCCAGTGTGGAGGTCTCCGTCAGTGCGGGAGGAGCTGCTGGTCCGAGCAGGGCGAGGTGGAATGTTCTCCTGGGACGAAGCTGGTCCGTGACCCCGCGCCTGCAGGCAGGGAGCCCCGCACAGCCCCCCGCACAGCCCCCCCACCCCCGCACAGCCTTCGTCGCCGCCCCCCCCCCCCCGCAGGATGGAGCCCCAGGACAAGGAGCTCCGCTCGGACACCGAGGCCGAGTACGAGGACGAGGAGGTGGACCCCAGGATCCAGGTCGGTGCACGCTCTCCCCAGCACGGAGGGTATCGATGATCGATCCCCCCCACCGACCCTCGTGAGGGGACGCGGCTCAGGCCGGAGGCACGAAGCTCCGGATCGACCCAGAATGTCTACGTTGTTCTGGAGATGGGCCGAGACATGTTCCTCTGGTCCCCTCACACACGGACCTGCAGCAGGGCTACACAAGGACAGCTTATCGAGTACCTGGTTACAGATCTTTAAAACAGTACACTAAAGACTAATGACCAGTAAGACCAATAATGACCATTAAGACCAGTAATGTGCGGTATGACCAGTATTGACCTGTAAGACCAATATGAGCAGTATTGACCAGTAAGACCAGTAATGACTAGTAAGACCAATAATGACCAGTTAGACCAATAATGACCAGTAGGACCAATAATGACCAGTTAGACCAATAATGACCAGTATGAGCAG
>CAJVRN010000126.1:11777500-11795000 GCA_911728415.1 Lagocephalus sceleratus
CTCCTCAGTGACCGAACCCGACGCTTTTGTTCTTGGAAAGTGCTGCTGTGACCTCGTGACTCGCTGTTATTGACTCGCTGCACGCTGATTGATTAATCCATCAATCAATCAATCGATCAATCAATCTTTATTGATACAGCGTCTTTTACAATCAAAATAGTTTCAAGGCTCTTTCCAGGATCCCAGGACCTAACCCCAGACAAGCAACAGTGGCAAGGAAAAACTCCCCTTTAACAGGAAGAAACCTTGAGCAGGACCAGGCTCATGTAGGGGGACCCTCCTGATGATGGACAGATGGGTAGAGAGAGAGGAGGAGAGGGAGGACAGGTAGAGGATAGAACAGGTAGAGGATAGAACAGGTAGAGGATAGAATAGGTAGAGGATAGAACAGGTAGAGGATAGAACAGGTAGAGGATAGAATAGGTAGAGGATAGAACAGGTAGAGGATAGAACAGGTAGAGGGTAGAACAGGTAGAGGGTAGAACAGGTAGAGGATAGAACAGGTAGAGGATAGAACAGGTAGAGGGTAGAACAGGTAGAGGGTAGAACAGGTAGAGGATAGAACAGGTAGAGGGTAGAACAGGTAGAGGGTAGAACAGGTAGAGGATAGAACAGGTAGAGGATAGGACAGGTAGAGGATAGAACAGGTAGAGGATAGAACAGGTAGAGGGTAGAACAGGTAGAGGGTAGAACAGGTAGAGGATAGAACAGGTAGAGGATAGAACAGGTAGAGGATAGAACAGGTAGAGGGTAGAACAGGTAGAGGATAGAACAGGTAGAGGAGAGAACAGGTAGAGGATAGAACAGGTAGAGGGTAGAACAGGTAGAGGGTAGAACAGGTAGAGGACAGAACAGGTAGAGGGTAGAACAGGTAGAGGATAAAACAGGTAGAGGATAGGACAGGTAGAGGATAGAACAGGTAGAGGATAGAACAGGTAGAGGATAGAACAGGTAGAACAGGTAGAGGATAGAACAGGTAGAGGATAGAACAGGTAGAGGGTAGAACAGGTAGAGGATAGAACAGGTAGAGGATAGAACAGGTAGAGGATAGATCAGGTAGAACAGGTAGAGGATAGAACAGGTAGAGGATAGAACAGGTAGAGGGTAGAACAGGTAGAGGATAGAACAGGTAGAGGATAGAACAGGTAGAACAGGTAGAGGACAGAACAGGTAGAGGGTAGAACAGGTAGAGGATAGAACAGGTAGAGGGTAGAACAGGTAGAGGGTAGAACAGGTAGAGGATAGAACAGGTAGAGGGTAGAACAGGTAGAGGATAGAACAGGTAGAGGATAGAACAGGTAGAGGGTAGAACAGGTAGAGGGTAGAACAGGTAGAGGACAGAACAGGTAGAGGATAGGACAGGTAGAGGACAGAACAGGTAGAGGATAGAACAGGTAGAGGATAGAACAGGTAGAGGGTAGAACAGGTAGAGGATAGAACAGGTAGAGGATAGAACAGGTAGAGGATAGAACAGGTAGAGGACAGAACAGGTAGAGGGTAGAACAGGTAGAGGGTAGAACAGGTAGAGGGTAGAACAGGTAGAGGATAGAACAGGTAGAGGATAGAACAGGTAGAGGATAGAACAGGTAGAGGGTAGGACAGGTAGAGGACAGAACAGGTAGAGGACAGAACAGGTAGAGGGTAGAACAGGTAGAACAGGTAGAGATCAGTGATCATGGAGGCCCTGTTGTGTCCAGGCCCAGCTGGAGGCCCAGAGGGCCACGCAGGACTTCCAGAGGGCCACCGAGGTGCTGCGGGCGGCCAAGGAGACCATCTCTCTGGCGGAGCAGAGGCTGCTGGAGGAGGACAACCGCCAGTTCGACTCGGCCTGGCAGGAGATGCTGAACCACGCCACCCAGAGGGTGAGGAGGGGGGGGCCGGAGGGGGTCGGGGGGTCGGGGGGTCGGGGGCCTGTGCTCACTCCTCATTGGCTGGTGCAGGTGATGGAGGCGGAGCACAGTAAGACCAGGAGCGAACTGGCGCACAAGGAGACGGCGGCCAAATACACGGCGGCCATCGGGCGCATGAAGCAGCTGGAGAAGAAACTGAAGCGCACCATCAACAAGTCCAAGTAAGGGGGGGGGTCAGGGGTCAGGGGTCACATGGTTACCGTGGGCGGGGGTGGGAGGGGCGCGTTGGCGCGTGAGCCGCTGGTCTGGTTGCGTCAGAGGCTCCCTCAGCTGGTTCCTCTTCTCCGGTGGCGAAGCTCCTCCCCGTGGCGCCGGCTGTGACAGGAAGCCTCAGACCTGCTGGTCGATGGCCTCAGACCTTCGCCTGCGGGCCACAAACCAGAAGTGCGGCGGTCGCTCGGCCGCAGACGCCCGCGGCGACGCTCCAGAAACCGAACCTTCGGCTTCAGGCGTAACAGAGTTTGGTCTGGTGATCCTTCTGAGGGACGCAGCCCTGACGCGCATCATCTCAGCGGGGCGCTAATCTGCTCCCAATCCGCCCCCCCCCCCCTCCGTGTTGCCATGGTGACGCTGCGGGCGCTGCTCCTTTTCTGGGTTACTCCGTTCTTTCCTGTCGTCTCATCACTTCCCCCGCTTGCTCCTCCTCCGCAGGCCCTACTTTGAGATGAAGGCCAAGTACTACCTGCAGCTGGAGGTAAGCTCACAGCCGCTCGCCTCCGCCTGCTCCTGAGCGAAGAGCCCACGCTCACCCCCCCTTAACCCCCCTCCCTTAACCCCCCTTAACCCCACCCACCTTAACCCCCCCCCTTAACCCCACCCACCTTAACCCCCCACCTTAACCCCCGCCGCAGAACCTGAAGAAGAATGTGGACGAGCACCAGGCCAAGCTGTCTCAGGCTAAAGGCGACTACAAGACGGCCCTCAGGAACCTGGAGATCATCTCCGACGAGATCCACGAGCGACGCCGGAGCTCCACCGTGGGCCCCCGGGAGCGCGGCGTGGGCGCCGAGGGCGACGGCGTGTCCGGGGATGACATCAGCGGCTTTAAGATGGAGACGGATGAAATATCCAGTGAGTTCAGGACACGGGTGTAGCTTTAACACCGTCATTAGGAGAGACACACACACACACACGTGCACACACACACACATGTGCACACGTATACACACACACGTGCACACACACGTATACGCACACACGTGCACACACACATGGCACACACACATGTGCACACACGTGCACACACACACGTGCACACGTATACACACACATGTATACACACACACATGCACACACACACACACACGTGCACACACACATGACACACACATGCACACACACATGTGCACACGTATACACACACATGTGCACACACACGTGCACACATACACACATGTGCACACATACACACATACACACATGCACACACACACATGCATCCACATACACATGCACACACACGTACACACACGTATACACACGCGCGTGCACACGTGCACGCACACGTGCACACACACATGCACGCACACACATACACATGCACGCCCACACACGTGCACACACACACGTGCACAGCTGCATGTGAGCGCGCCCTCGGCATCACGTTGGCCCCGACGTCGGGAGAACGGGCTCCCGTTGCCATGGCGACCTCAGTAGAACGGCGCCCCTGTAGCAGACGCCCCAACCTCACCTGCTCTTCTCTCAGCGTGAGAGTGGGCTTTCATTGCGCCGTTGGCTCTCCCCTCAGTGATGTCGGCGACCTTCGAGGACGACGCCTGTGGCGGTGGCGGCGGCGGCAGCGTGATGTCCGAGGAGGACTCGGACACCCGCTCCCTCTGCAGCCTGGGCTCGTCTCCCAGCAGCCCTCAGGACCTCCTGTCGCCCTCCCCCTTCGCCAGCTCCTCCTCCTCCTGCACGTCCTCCTCCCCCCCGGCTCCCCCACCCCCTCCTCCCCCTCCTCCCCCCAGTCCCGGCCCTGCAGCCTGGACCTCCCCAGCACCGTCTCCCTGTCCGACTTCGGCCTCATCTCGCCCGTGCTCGGGCCTCGCAGCGAATGCAGCGGAGCGTCGTCCCCGGAGTGCGACCTGGAGAGAGGTGAGGGAGTGTGTGTGAACAGCGCTTCACCTGACGCTGTTTTTAGATATCGTTGGTGTTGAGTCTCCTAAAGCGACTTTATTGGACCTCCTGAAGAAAGACGCTCAATAGATGATGAGACAAACTCATCATGTGACCTTAACAAGCCCCCGTCTGTGGGCGGAGCTTCTGGGCCCCCTGCGGTAGCCATGGCGACCCCGTTACTCCGCCTGTATCCGTCTGACTGTGCGTCTGACCCACAGGCGATCGGGCCGAGGGCGCGGAGGAGGACCTGGACAACGCTCCCGCCACCAACAACAACAACAACGGCGGCGGCGGCTCCGCCCTCAGCGCCAAGAGGAGCTTCAGCCTGGAGGCCCACTTCAGCTTCCTGAACCTGCGGCGCCCTCGCGCCTCCAGCTGCTCCCAGAAGGCGGAGCCGGGCCAGACGGTGGTGCTGGTGAAGTGACTGGACCAGCCCACAGACTGTCCCCCTGCACCCCCCCCATGAAACGCTCTGGAGCTCCACACCTGAAAAGGCAGACGTGGGTGCAGGTAGAACCCCCCTGACGGTGCAGGTAGAACCCCCCTGACGCAGGTAGAACCCCCCCTGACGTGGGTGCAGGTAGAACCCCCCTGAACGTTCTCACTGTGAAGCTGCTCGTGTTTGATTGGACCCTAAGGAGCAGACAGGGCCGCCCCTCCTGCGCTTGATGTTTCTCCTCAACCCTGATGCAGCATGTTCAGCCTCCACACCCTCCACAACCAGGAGGGCATCTCTGAATCTTCCTCAGCTTCTCTCAAAAGCAGAAGGTTGTGCTGCTGGGTTTGGTGAACTTGGGTCGGGGGAGGAGAAGCTGCGAGGACTTCACCAGAGACTCAGCAGCCCGTCTGATGAGGTAACGAGTGTAGCACAGACTTCTGGTCACGGGCGCTAGCGTGACCCCGTGACCCCGTGAGCTGCGGCGCTCCTCTAGATTTCCCCTGCTTTGTAAAACGTGTGTATTTTTGTATTTCCGTGTGTTACACTTTAACTGTGGAACGTGAAGCCAGCCTTCGTTCATTGTCCTCTTGATGTAAACGTGGCAGCAGCTCGTGTCCGTTTTTCAAGTTTAGAGTAAAATAAAGAGTTTTATGTCACATCGTGTTTATTGAATGTGTGTGTGTGCGTGTGTGTGTGTGTGTTCTAGTGGGAGTGTGCATGAATGAATATGTAGGTCTATTTGAATATGAATGTGTAAGTGTAATATGAAGGTAACTGTGTGAGAGTGGTAATATGTGCGTAGCAGATGTGTAGACTACAAACTCATTTCTGGTGTGTAGATGTGTGTGTTCCTGCTTGTGTGATCAGCGTGGTGATGTACGTGTGTCATAATGTTCCAGTCTGTGCTGGTGTTTAGAACTGGGACTAAAGAGCTACATATCTGTGCTGCAGCGTGTGTCCAGCTGGATGTTGACTCCTTTAGTCGTGTGTCACGAGGACCGAGAGTGTGTGTGTCTGTGCGCGTCCGTGTGTGTGAATACAAAAAAAACCAAAACTATTTTATGTGATTATGCAAGTACACGAGTAGTGCAAGTGTTCATGTATTTCACTTGGCGAGATGGTGAAGACAGCTGTCTACCGAGTGGGGGAGTGGGGTTCGAACCTTAGTTGGGGTTAGATTAGGTTAGGTTGGGTTAGGGTTGTAGGTGTGGTCGAACTAGGGTCAGGAGTAGTTAGGTTTTGACCGCACCGCCGCCAATATTCACACATTCCAAAGTGAAGAGCGACTCATTCGACCGCGAACAAATGAGACAAAAGCCAGTGGGTGGATTTAACCTGATGTTTAGTGCAAGTTCTGCAAACGTTCCATCAACATTCTCACAACAGGCTGCATTTGTCACATGATTCTGGTGAAGAAGGCCTTCACGTCAGGACGGCTGACGGAGGGTCAGAAGTGCTTTCAAGCTACATTCATCAAGGTAAAGTTACAGCTGTGACGTGGACCATTGTCTGTCACTGAGTGGACATTTAATCATCTCATTGAAGCTGAAGAAACATCAAGACTTTGACCGTTGAGCTTCAGGACTTCAGCTCTGGTTTGACTGAACATCTTCAATTTTACTGTATCGGTCCAAACTGACAACAGTGGTTGAGGGCGACCGTACGCCACACCTCATCCAAGATGCACAACACATGAAATTTGAGTTTTTCCTTTTACAATCAGAAGCAAAATATCTTTTTAAAATATTGCTGTTTGGCAACAAACAAATGAACAAAGTGCACATCAACTATAAAAGAATGTTTCTTGGCAAAACATTTACATTTGTACCTTCAGAGGACTCATCCACACACACACACACACACACACACACAGCCAGAGTGTGTGTGTGATTCAGGGGAAAAGAGGCAACGGGAGTGACATCATTCATCCATTGACTTGCTGTTCTGCTCCTGAGAATAAAACCGTCTTCACACGCCCACAAAAGTCGCCTCCACACCTCAAACTTCTCCAGAGTGACGTTCCAGAGCACCGCTGGCGTGAGCTTCCACTTTTATACCCAAAGATCAAAAAGGAGAAGCTGAAATTAAAGCAGCTCTTCCAGCTCCTCGTTTAAACACGTTCCTCCAGGAGCTCAGAGGACCTTCATGCCATGGCGGCGGGTCCCCCGATGTCGCCCCCTCCGCCCCTCCGCCCTGATGACTGCGTGTCCATGGGGTTGACAGACTTTGTTCCAGATTGAATTCCTTCTCCCTAAATCCTCACTGATGCCCGATTCCTCCAGGTGAAGTTGGAGCAGAACCAAGGCTCCGTTTCAGAGGCATCCCATAATACCCCCACGCCCATCCTCACTGGAGCTGGGAGACCTTGAGAGGCGAGGTGCTGGCAAAGTCCAGGAAAAACGGACCTTCCTGCTTGGGCAGGAAGGTGGTGGGGGTGACGTTGTAGATGCCTGCAGGGACGTGCTCCAGCTCCATGTAGCAGAACCCACATCTGTGAGCAGGAACTCAAGATCAGAGGGGAACACAGAAGAGAGCTTCTGCTACACATGAAGCAGCGTTTAACAGCCTTTAACGGTGTTCTACTGCGACCTCTACTCAAGAGCATGGGAAAGGATGCGTTTGGTTGACCTGGCCAAAGGATATTAACATCTAATAAGGTTCATGTTGTTCCTGGAGAAGCCTTGCCCTGAATCCTACATGTATTATGCGCTGAACTGTAACAACAGTTGCATGTTTTGATGCATTTTTAGGATTTATAAAAAAATTATGTCCAAACTTTTGGGGCATTTACGTGGAAAACGCGTCTCTACTTGAGTCATTTTCAGGTTACGGAACAACTTCTGGAACCAGTTAATTTGGGGAGTAGAGGTCCCGCTGTACTACCTTTGACTTATGTCCACATTAGGAGATAAACTCAAGGAAAGGTGGCGTCCTCGTACCTGTAGTCTCCACTGTTCTTCTTGGTGAAGGCAGCAGAGCCCGGATCCCCCACGTTGGACACGGTCACCATCTCAAAGCCGACGCTGTACTGTCTGCAGGACACAATCAGCAGAGCTGCTGGGTCACGCCCTCACCCTCAGGCGGGTGCGGAGCGCGACCTCTGACCTGGAGCCTCGGAGCTCGATGAGCAGCGGTCCCGGGCGCTCCAGGTTCACCTGGTAGATGGGGTTGTGCTTGTACGAGTCCTTGTAGTTGCCACATCCCCCGGCGCTCGGGCCCTTCCACTGGCCGTTCACCTGCGGACACACGGCGTTAACGCCACCACAGCATCACCTGCTGCGTCCTGAGGGGGCAAAAGTACCCGTTTGGTGTGGCTGAAGGGGTTCGGGATCTTGGAGAAGGTGAATTTGCATCCAGAGTAGACCTGCAGAGAGGAAAAACAACAAGCATAAAGTTAAAAGGCTGACTCATTCAGCACATTTGAAATGGTGAATAAGCAGATTCTGATAACCGAGGACACGCTGAGCCTATAAAACCTTAAAAATCACGTAATGAAACATGGAAATCATCTATTTCAGAGATAGAAATAAGATAATTTATTGAATAAATTAAAGGTGAAGAGGACAGAACATCAGATAGTCTGACCGTGCCGCGGTTAAATACTAAAACCCTGAATTTACCATATATTAACAAATATACACGGCACATGTTGGACATGTTTTTAATCTTCACGACCCCAGAATGACGAAGATGTTGAACATTATCAGATAAGTTGAAGTTAAATGAGGAAAAACGGACAGAATGTCGTACGGATACGGAGGCGACACGGAGGGGCAAAGTTGCTAAAACACCCCTGTTTTCCTGCTTCTACCGGCTCTAAAGTGTTTTCAGTGGCGGCCCAAGTTACAAATACAGCTCACACAAAGTCTGAAATTAAATATTTTAAAGCAAAATGACGAAGAAAGACGACGACGTGAGAAGATAACGTCGCAGTTCGACACCACATTATCCCTCAGTTCCCCACTCCCGTTAAAGACAGACACAATTCAGCTCACTTGCTGTCAGATAGGACTCCAAATGTCACATTTTGGTTTGTTTGGATAAAAGTAAAATTAACTTATAAACTTAAATGCTGAGTTCAGCGCGAACGTAAACCAACTCTTCTTTGTGTTTCGGCCCCTGTCGTTACAGCGCAGCAGCGCCACCGACAGGTCGACGGTGGTATTACAACAACAACAACACATTTATTTAATCTGAGAGATTTACAACCAGTTAAAGAAAAACGAAGACTTAAACGGAAGAAGAAACCTGAGAATCTGTTAAGGTTATGTCTGACATCTGCTAATAATGCAAGAGAATGACACAGCCGACCAGGTAGGAAGCCCCAAAGACAGCCCCAGTGTTCTCGGACAGTACAGCGCATCGGCCCTTACCCGCAGCGTGTAGTTGATGGTGTTCTGCTTCTCGTACTGCGACACCACCAGGGTGAAGGTGTGCGCGCCCGCTCCCGTCAGCCGTATCTTCGTCAGGTAGTGCGGACTGTTGATGCGGATGCCGTCGATGTAGGGAGGAGGGTCCGCTGGGGAACGGGACGTTACGGGTCAAGAGGGACCGGGTCTCGTCTGTCTCAGACCCTGACGCACCCCCCCCAGCCTCACCCCTCCCATCCTCACCCCCCCCATCCTCACCCCCCAGCCCCCCGGCCTCACCCTCCCATCCTCACCCCTCCCAGCCTCACCCCTCCCGGCCTCACCCCTCCCGGCCTCACCCCTCCCATCCTCACCCCCTGGCCTCACCCCTCCCATCCTCACCCCCCGGCCTCACCCCCCTGGCCTCACCCCTCCCACCCTCACCCCCCGCCTCACCCTCCCACCCTCCCCTGGCCTCACCCCCTGGCCCACCCCTCCCATCCTCACCCCCCCGGCCTCACCCCCCTGGCCTCACCCCCCCCACCCTCACCCCCCAGCCTCACCTGGGTAGTAAACCTTCTTCCCGTCCGTCTTGTAAACAACGAGGGTGATAAACTCTCTGTTCTGTGCAAAGTCGTCCTGCAGCAGAAGAGATGGCGGTCACACAAGCGCGCCCCGTGGCGACCCAGCGGGTCTGGGGGGGGGGGTCTGACCTTGTCCGTGATGTGTCGGGTCAGCAGGACCCACACGGCGGCGCCGCCCGTCGGGCACTGCACCTCCAGCCTGTACTGGGGGTTGTTGGCGAGGCTGTACACGTCCTTCACCGGCCCCTGCCTCCCGTCCCAGCTACTGCAGCCCGGACACAGTCAGGCGGTCAGCGCGGGGGGGGCGCTCGAACCTGCGCGGCGAACGCACCTGTGGATGCAGGAGGACTCCCTGAAGAGAGCAGGGCTCCAGCTCAGGTAGATGACGTCGTAGTACTGGCACAGGTCCTCCCAGGCGATCCAGAAGACTCCTGGAGGAGAGCGTCCCCCGCATGAGCCTCAGGGACGAGGACGCCGACGCCCCCCGGGTTAAAGGCGTCTCACCGTTGTCGAACTTTTGCGCCGTCTTGGGGTCAAAGTTGAGGTATTTGAGGAGTTCGGGCGTCCAGTTCTTGTCGTCGCGTTCACAGAAGCGGCCCTTCCATCTCAGGTGGCTCCAGGGGTTCTTCAGCTGCAGGAAGCGCATTCCCTGCGAGGACGGACGCGCCAGCACGGTTTGGACGCTTGACCTTGAGAGGCGCGCAGGCGACGGCACGCTCAAACTGACCTTGTAGTCTCTGATGTCGAGAACAGCGTAGGCGTGCGTCGGCACCAGACCCCATCGCTCGCCCTCCTCCTCCGTCATCACCCCCGTCGCCGTGGTGATGAGGACGTCGCCCCTGTGAAACCTGGGGACAGATTTAGAGAGCAGGATAAAAGGAGTGTAAAGAGAGGCAGAAAACACACCCCGAGTGTGTGTGTGTGTGTGCATGTGTGTATTCAATATCATGTATTTCTGTGTGTATTTCTATGCTCTATGCCTCTCCTCTCCTACCTGTTCTACCCTCTACCTGTTCTATCCTCTACCTGTTCTATCCTCTACCTGTTCTATCCTCTACCTGTTCTACCCTCTACCTGTTCTACCCTCTACCTGTTCTATCCTCTACCTGTTCTATCCTCTACCTGTCCTGTCCTCTACCTGTTCTATCCTCTACCTGTTCTATCCTCTACCTGTTCTATCCTCTACCTGTTCTATCCTCTACCTGTTCTATCCTCTACCTGTCCTGTCCTCTACCTGTCCTGTCCTCTACCTGTTCTATCCTCTACCTGTCCTGTCCTCTACCTGTCCTGTCCTCTACCTGTTCTATCCTCTACCTGTTCTACCCTCTACCTGTTCTATCCTCTACCTGTTCTACCCTCTACCTGTTCTATCCTCTACCTGTCCTATCCTCTACCTGTTCTATCCTCTACCTGTTCTATCCTCTACCTGTCCTGTCCTCTACCTGTCCTGTCCTCTACCTGTTCTATCCTCTACCTGTTCTATCCTCTACCTGTTCTGTCCTCTACCTGTTCTGTCCTCTACCTGTTCTCTCCTCTACCTGTTCTACCCTCTACCTGTTCTACCCTCTACCTGTTCTATCCTCTACCTGTTCTATCCTCTATCTGTTCTACCCTCTACCTGTCCTGTCCTCTACCTGTTCTACCCTCTACCTGTTCTGTCCTCTACCTGTTCTATCCTCTACCTGTTCTACCCTCTACCTGTCCTGTCCTCTACCTGTTCTATCCTCTACCTGTTCTATCCTCTACCTGTTCTACCCTCTACCTGTTCTACCCTCTACCTGTTCTATCCTCTACCTGTTCTACCCTCTACCTGTTCTACCCTCTACCTGTTCTATCCTCTACCTGTTCTACCCTCTACCTGTTCTATCCTCTACCTGTTCTGTCCTCTACCTGTTCTATCCTCTACCTGTTCTATCCTCTACCTGTTCTATCCTCTACCTGTTCTACCCTCTACCTGTCCTCCTCTCCTCCTCTCTCTCTCCCCATCTGTCCATCATCAGGAGGGTCCCCCTACATGAGCCTGGTCCTGCTCAAGGTTTCTTCCTGTTAAAGGGGAGTTTTTCCTTGTTACTGTTGTTTGTCTGGGGTTAGGTCCTGGGATCCTGGAAAGGCCTTGAGACTATTTTGATTGTAAAAGAAGCTGTAACAATAAAGATTGATTTGTGTGCGCGTCACCTTTGGAAGAGCATCCGGAAAGTGTCGTCCTTACTGAAGGAATGATTGTCAGAGTGCATGGCGATGCGTTCAGGGATCCAGCCGGTGAGCGCGTGCAGGTCGATGTTCTGTGAAAGAGCACATCTTCTCACTTAAGGGCCCCGACCCCGACGAGGCGGCTCCGCTGCGCTCACTCACCGAGTTGGACCCCGGGAAGTCGTATCCGCCCATCACCTTCATGTAGGCCTTCTCGATGAGGGAGACCCACAGCTCGTTCCTGTTGCTGGAGTACGAACACAGCAGCTCCCCGTTGTGGTCTACGGGCAGGTAGTCGTCGATGATCACCTGCAGGGGTCACAGACGGGTCGAGGATCAGACACCAGCAGAAGTCTAACAATAACACCACCAGCCTCAACATCTGCCGGATTTTTCAGACTATAAGTCGCAGTTTTTTTTTCATTGTTTGGCCGGGGGTGCGTCTTCCACTCCGTAGCGACTGATATGTGAAAGTATTAACACAAAAGCGACGTAGAAGAGGAAGCGGCGAATCGTCGATCTCTGGAGTTGGCTGATTCAGAACATTTGTGACATGAACTCGATGTTTTTTCACCTTCCTGGGAACTCCGTTGATGTGAAGTTTCACCATGTACTTCCCACAGGGGTTATACTCTGGCTCTCCTCGTCTGTTCTGAGGGTAGATGATGCTGGCGCACACACACGAACACACACACACACAGAGGTCATCTCCACTCTTCCAATAACGTGTGGAGGGTCAGGCGTCGCGCTGGTACCTGGTGATGAGCTTCTTGTTGTAGCGCCTCTCGTAGGCCGCGCTGATGGCCAACGAGGCCACGAAGGAGCAGTCGGAGACGACCGTCTGGGCCAAGAGACGGAGACACCGTTAACGGAGGCAACGCTACAGTCGTGTGACCCAATCAGAGCTCAGATCAAGAGCTCTGAACTGTGCCCTTGTTGCCAGGCGACAGGCGTGTGCGGCTCCTCTGACCTGCTTGATGCTGAAACTGGACACGGACATGATCATGGTGGGGTTATTGCAGATCTCGTCCGGTCTGACCCAGCGGGAGAACACGGCCTTCTGCTTCGGGGACAGAGCCAGCTTCCCGAATTTGTCGCTGGCGACATGAAAACAGAGAAACGGTGTGATAGGTGAGCTCTGACATCGTGGAGCGGGATTCCAAGATCCTGATGGACAGTCGTGAGCCTCAGAAAAGGAAAACCGTCTTTTGTTTTAATACAATTTTACACACAATCTGCTGTGCACCTTTACTACGTGCACTACGGTAAAAGCTCCTCCAGGTTGATTGGTGCAGGTGTGACAGGTAACAGCAGAGGTGAGCTCATGAATATTTAGTTTAATTAAATTGATGAAACTCACTGTTTTGCTTCAGTTGTTTTTTTTACTGTATGTTTTAACATGCGTCTGATAATATGTTGGTTAATTACAGAAATAGACCACAGAATTGAGACTGTCCTATGAAACGGTGCAGAAAATATGGTAAATAGACCCCAAAATAAAGTGTGTTTTCTGACTGTTTTGGTTTCCTTAATGCGCCTGATAATCCAGTGTGGCTTATGGTCCAGAAAATACGGTAAATGAAAAGTTGAATTCTTTTCTGTAGTTATTGGACGACAAAAGATCTGAGATGAAGACGCAAACGTGAGAGTAAAACTAACTTTTGGCTCCAGCAAACAGATGAACGGAACTCACGAGAAAGGCACAGGAAAGGCGAACCGCTCCCTCAGGTCCACGCTCATGAAGGGCACGTAGGCGATGGTGTTGATTGTCGACGTGCTCCTGTAGGTCAAGGAGAACGTTCCTCAGAACCGTGACGGGACGGGGAAGACTTTAATGTTTGGGCGGACGCACAACGTCGAGGCGGACTCGAGCAGGTCGGAACTCGCAGGTGAGTCCGGTCCTCGGGGTCTGGATCCGGCTGGGTTTTCAGATCTACCGGGTGGATCTACCTGCTTCTGCTTCACCAGAAGGGGATTTCCACCTGGTAGATCGTAAAACCCGGCCGGATCCGGGCCCCTGAGGACCGGACTCACCCGTGTCCCCATGTCCGGTCCTCGGGGGTCTGGATCCAGCCGGGTTTTACAATCTACCGGGTGGATCTAACAGGTAGAAATATGCTGGTAGATCGTAACACCCGGCCGGATCCCGGGCCCCCGAGGACCGGACTCCGACGCCCCTGGAGGTCTCACCTGAGCACCTCGATCTCCTCAGCCGAGTACCGCTGACCCTGAGGCTCGCCGGACTGGACCGCCCGGACGGGCTGAGGCTGCGACCGCTCGCCGAGGCTGAAGTCGGGCCCGAGGGGGAAGAACTGGCGCACGGGTCCCCCGGAACCCGCGGCGCCGCCGGGCTTGGTCCCGGAAGAGGCAGGTTTGGACCGGGCCTGCTTGAGCCCCTCGGCCCTGCGGGGACACGCCCGGTTCTGGTGAACATCGCCGAGGGACCGGAACCCCACCGGGCTGGCGGCGGCGCCCGTACCTGTCCAGCGCCTGGCGAGCGAGCTGCTTGAGCTTGGCCTGCAGCGCCTGGTCCGACGTCTCGTTGGACTGCGGCGGAAGCACCAGAACCTCAAGGGGGGGTCCCGAACCGGGTCGGGGGCGGGGCGGGCCTACCGTGTTGATGCACAGCTCCACGGCCTGCGTGTACAGCTCCACGGCCTCGTCGGCGTTCCCCTTCTCGTCCTCGTCGAAGGCCTGCGTGACCAGGAAGTGGGCCCGCTCCAGGTCCAGCTGCTGCCGGGACTTGAGCGGGTCGCTGTTCTGGGTCTGGACTGAGGACCAGAGGAGGCCTTATGACACCGGGGGACACGCCCACAGGGACACGCCCACAGGGACACGCCCACAGGGAAACGCCCACACAGGACACGCCCACACAGGACACGCCCACATGGGGACACGCCCACACAGGACACGCCCACATGGGGGACACGCCCACACGGGAAACGCCCACACAGGACACGCCCACATGGGGGACACACCCACACGGGCCACGCCCACATGGGATACGCCCACACAGGACACACCCACACAGGACACGCCCACATGGGGGACACACCCACATGGGGACACGCCCACACAGGACACACCCACATGGGGGACACACCCACACAGGACACACCCACATGGGGGACACACCCACACAGGACACGCCCACACAGGACACGCCCACAGGGGGACATACATCTTTCTCAGGTGACCCCCCTCCTCCTCTCAGACCCCCCCCCCTCAGACCTGTCCCCCCAGGCCCCCCCCCCTCCCCCAGCCCCCCCTCACCGGTGTTCTGCAGGGCCTCCACCCGGTCCAGGTACTCCTTCACTTTGTCCTGCAGCCCGTCCAGTCTGGACCCCGCCATGCCGGCATAGATCAGGGCCTGGGCCGCCTCCTGCACCCCCCAGAGAGAGAGAGAGGTGAGCCTCACCCCCCAGAGAGAGAGAGAGAGAGAGAGAGGTGAGCCTCACCCCCCCAGAGAGAGAGAGAGAGAGAGGTGAGCCTCACCCCCAGAGAGAGAGAGAGAGAGATGAGCCTCACCCCCCCAGAGAGAGAGAGAGAGAGAGGTGAGCCTCACCCCCCAGAGAGAGAGAGAGAGAGAGAGGTGAGCCTCAACCCCCCAGAGAGAGAGAGGTGAGCCTCACCCCCCCAGAGAGAGAGAGAGGTGAGCCTCACCCCCCAAGAGAGAGGTGTGAGCCTCACCCCCAGAGAGAGAGAGAGAGAGAGGTGAGCCTCACCCCCCCAGAGAGAGAGGTGTGAGCCTCACCCCCCAGAGAGAGAGGTGAGCCTCACCCCCCCAGAGAGAGAGGTGTGAGCCTCACCCCCCAGAGAGAGAGGTGAGCCTCACCCCCCAGAGAGAGAGGTGTGAGCCTCACCCCCCCAGAGAGAGAGAGAGAGAGGTGAGCCTCACCCCCCAGAGAGAGAGGTGAGCCTCACCCCCCAGAGAGAGAGGTGAGCCTCACCCCCCAGAGAGAGAGAGAGAGAGGTGAGCCTCACCCCCCCAGAGAGAGAGAGAGAGAGGTGAGCCTCACCCCCCCAGAGAGAGAGAAAAAAGAGGTGAACCTCGCCCCCCCTGTCTCCCCCCTCACCGTGTAGTACAACGCCCCCCCTCACCCCCTGACTCCCCCCTCACCCCTTGACTCCCCCCTGCCCCCCCCCTCACCGTGTAGTAGAACGCCCCCCCTCACCCCCTGACTCCCCCCTCACCCCGACTCCCCCTGCCCCCCCCTCACCGTGTAGTAGAACGCCGCCCCTCACCCCCTGCCCCCCGACTCCCCCCTGCCCCCCTCAACCCCCCTCACCGTGTAGTAGAACGCCCCCCCCCTCACCCCCTGCCCCCCGACTCCCCCTGCCCCCCCTCACCCACCCCCCTCACCGTGTAGTAGAACGCCCCCCTCACCCCCTCGCCCCCGACTCCCCCTGCCCCCCCTCAACCCCCCTCACCGTGTAGTAGAACGCCCCCCTCACCCCCCTGCCCCCCTGACACCCCCTGACTCCCCCCCCTGCCCCCTGACTCCCCCCCTGACTCCCCCTCACCGTGTAGTAGAACGCCCCCCTCACCCCCTGACTCCCCCTGCCCCCTCACCCCCTGCCCCCCCTCACTCCCCCTGCCCCCCTCACCCCTGTCTGCCCCCCTCACTCCCCCTGCCCCCCTCACCCCGACCCCCCCTGCCCCCCTCACCCCCTCCCCCTCACCGTGTAGTAGAACGCCCCCTCACCCCCTGACTCCCCCCCTGCCCCCCCCTCACCCCCTGACTCCCCCCTCACCCCCCCCTCACCGTGTAGTAGAACGCCGCCTCCCCCCTCACCCCCCTGACTCCCCCCTGCCCCCCCCCTCACCGTGTAGTAGAACACCCCCCTCACCCCCTGACTCCCCCCTGCCCCCCTCACCGTGTAGTAGAACGCCGCCTCCCCCCTCACCCCTGACTGACTCCCCCCTCACCGTGTAGTAGAACGCCGCCTCCCCCCCCTCACCCCCTGACTCCCCCTCACCCCCTGACTCCCCCCTCACCCCCTCACCCCCTGACTCCCCCTCACCGTGTAGTAGAACGCCCTCCCCCCCCCCTCCCCCTCACCGTGTAGTAGAACGCCGCCTCCCCCCTCCCCCTCACCCCCTGACTCCCCCCTCACCGTGTAGTAGAACGCCCCCCTCACCCCCTGACTCCCCCTCACCCCTGACTCCCCCTCACCCCCTCACCCCCTGACTCCCCCCTCACCGTGTAGTAGAACGCCCCCCTCACCCCCTGACTCCCCCTCACCCCCTGACTCCCCCCTCACCCCCTGACTCCCCCTGCCCCCCTCACCCCCTCACCGTGTAGTAGAACGCCGCCTCCCCCCCCCTCCCCCGCTGGTCCAGCCGAACCGCCGTCTGGGCGAACCGGACCGCGTCCTTCTCCAGAGCCGCCGAGTCCATGTCGCGACCCCCGACGTGGGAAGGCGCATCCACCCGCGGGTGCGCGCTGAGGCCGGGATTAGGGGTGAGGCGTCCCGGATTAGGGGTGAGATTAGGGATTACGGGTTAGCTCCGGAGCTAACGCGGCTAACGGGGGACCGAAAACAACCCCCACTTCCGGGTGACACGAGTCACGCATGCGTATCAGACAGATGCGTTCAGGTGCCAGCGGAAGTTCCAGAACCTTGCGCTGACAATGCGGTAAATCAAGACGGACCAACGAAGGAGAGTTGTGATTTCCGAGCCGGACCCACATGCAGCAATTGTGAACGCTCTCGTATTTGATCTGTTCTTTTATAAAAATCAATGTTTTAGTGAGATAATTTTTAAATCAAAATAAACATTCACAATTGTAATCCACTGTTGTAGAAGCACACAGTCGTTTAATTATTAACTCATTCATT
Organism: Lagocephalus sceleratus; assembly: GCA_911728415.1. Lineage (NCBI taxonomy): Eukaryota > Metazoa > Chordata > Actinopteri > Tetraodontiformes > Tetraodontidae > Lagocephalus > Lagocephalus sceleratus. The sequence continues at coordinate 11,794,935 of CAJVRN010000126.1, forward strand.
ATTGTCTCATTCTTCTCCTGCAGTGACGATTTAAAATCCATTAATAAAATAAAAGACGGGAAACAC
>CAJVRN010000126.1:11802500-11807500 GCA_911728415.1 Lagocephalus sceleratus
ACACACACAAACACACACACACACACACACACACACACACATATACACAGACACAAACACACACACACTCAAACACACAAACACACACATATACACAGACACAAACACACACTCACAAACACACACGCACACACACACACACACACACACACACTCACACACACACACACACATCAATCTTCAACAAACATGGTTTCGGTCACAGGGCGTCGCTGAGGGACAAAGGGGTGTGGGTTCACACAGGACATTGATCTTTGATCTCAGGGGGAGGCGTGAGATCAAAGAGATCAAAGTGAAACAGGAAGGCCGTCACATTCGTGGTTCTGGGCTGGACGAGGTTCTGAGAGGAGGAACGATGATGGACCTCTGAAGATCTGGAGGTCGCGGCCTTCACGTCGAAACAGGCGCCGCTGATGTCGGGCGGGTCGGCGGGTTCGTGACTTCAAAGTTACGTAAGCGCGTTCGCTTCTTGGCGGCAGAAGTCGGTTAATGAGGGTTAAATGTGCCAACGCTCGTTATGAGAGCGTCCATCGACCGCCTCGGTCCAGAACGTCGATCAGACCCGATCAGCCCCACACAGACGCTCTCCGTGGGCGGAGCCAAACGTGAGTGTGTGTGTGTGTGTGTGTGTGTGTGTGAGTGTGTGTGTGTGTGTGTGAGTGTGTGTGTACATCATCTTCCATCTCTCTGTGTTTACACTAATAATGGAGGAGCTGACGTCTCCAAACAGATGTGTGGTCCTGGGGGGTCCTGGGGGTCCTGGGGGAGTCCTGGGGGGTCCTGAGTGGGGCATGGGAGGGTCTGGGGGGGTCTAGGGGGGGTCGTGAGGGGGTCCTGGGAGGGTCCTAAGGGTCCTGGGGGGGCTGGGGGGTCCTGGGGGGGTCTAGGGGGGGTCGTGAGGGGGTCCTGGGGGGATCCTAGGGGTCCTGGGGGGGCTGGGGGGTCCTGGGGGGGTCTAGGGGGGGTCGTGAGGGAGTCCTGGAGGGTCCTAAGGCAGTCCTGGGGGGTCCTGGGGGTCCTGGGGGGGTCTAGAGGGGGTCCTGGGGGGGTCTGACTGACCACCAGGAGAACATTTGCCTGTTTTAAAACCTCTCTAGGATCCATTCTACGTTTGGAATGAACCCCCCTCAGAAAGGGGCGGAGCCACGGAGCGTTGGGGGGTTATTAACGTTGGCGTGCTCGTTCTTTTGGTATTTTAAACCTCATTGACGGTTCGTCACCACATTCAGACTCGATGTTTCTCTGCGTTGCATCAGAGTCCAGAAATAAACCGACTTTATTCAGACGCACGTTCATTTAAGTGTTCTATTAGTCTATTCATTATTTTATTAGTCTATTCATTAATTTATTAGTCTATGAATTGTTCTATTAGTCTTTTAATTGTTACATTTCCCTGTTTCTGTTGTCTCAGATATCCAGAATTATTTATTTATGTAGATTTTGACGTGTCTTTAGTGAAACTGGGGTTTTCCCATGATACATTCCATTAACCCTTCTGATTCAGACCTGCTCATCATCTGAATCAGTCTGGATTAAAATAGAGCAGAGACCCCCCCTACACCACACACACACACACACACACACACACACTCACTCACACACTCACTCACACGCGCACACACACACACACACACACACCAGACTGGGTGAGCTCGTATCAGGCGAAGATCAGGAATCGACGACAGGCCGAGGTCGGCGGGGTCGCCAGCGGATGCAGAAATAATCCGATCAGAGTGGAAACGAAGTTAGACGACGTCTCCGTCGCTTAGCAACCGCTGGGCAACAAGTCAGACCTCCTTCATCAGATCAGAGTCACCTGAGGAAGAAAAAGGAGAATCTGACTGATTCAGATTCAGAATTTACTGATTTCAGTCCTGATTTAAGACTCCAGCTTTAGCCAATCAGAAGCCTCCAGTGTGTGTGTGTGATTATTGGCAGCCTGTTGAGTCAGGTGTGTGTGTCAGAGCCGAGCGTCAGCTGCTGCCACACACACACACACACACACACACACACACACCATCTGCAGCAGCTGACGCTCAAACGGGACAAACGTGTGATCGTAACCTTCAAAATGGAGGCAGCTTCGCAGTTTAAGGTGTTAAACATGTGAACACACACACACACACACACACACACACACACACTCACACACACACACACACACACATCCTGTCTGGTTAATACTGGCACCATCACAGACTAGTCTCGACACTTTTGACACAAACGTTCGTCTCAACTTCGTCTCTCGTCCTGTTGAAGTCGTGAAAAGTCGACTTGTCAGGATCATGTCAACAAAACAAATCTGTCGCATGAAATTCTAATAAAGCTGCGACTGTCGGCTCCTTTGAAGTCGCCTGTCTTGTTAGTTTGAGTGATTCTTTGATCTAAACTGGGACAAATCACTTTATTAATAAATCAAAGGAGGCAGATTTGTCTGAGAATATCTCTCTTTGGATCCGGTGATTGTTTGCTGATTAACTCGGTATCAGGTTTTATTGATGTGGAAACACAAACAGCTGAAAATAGATGAAGGGGAGCCGAAGTGTGACGTGTTCATCAAGAAACGCTGAAATAATAACGTGACAAGACCAACATACATCAAAAATGCGTTTGTCATGGTTAAATACCTCAAAGCAGCATCAGCACAGGACTGAGACTACGGTTATAATAAGCCTGTAAGACCTACAGATTCTTGCCCTCATAGTGATAAACATGGAAAAGAGCATAAACTTAATTACTTTGGCATATTAATGAATTTATATTGATTTTTGAGACGTTGCTCAGTGCAGTCAAATGTATTAGTCAGGTTTCTTTTTTTCTATTTTATTCCACAGAAAAAAGTTAGTTAAAAGCAGCACATTACTGGAGGCAAAATTTTAATTTAAAAATGGTTTCCTACCGCCTTTAGGTGTTTTATAAATTATTTAATAAAAAGACTCCAAACCTGCAACATGTAGTCGAGCTGCCCTCTAGTGGTGAGAGTGAGGTACTGCAACGGGTCTGGAAAATAAAGGGGGAGAGGGGGAGATATAGAGAAAGGGAAGAGGGAGGAAGAGAGAGGGAGAGAAAGGGGGAGAGGGAGGGAGAGAGAGGGGGAAGGGGGGAAAGAGAGAGAGGGGGAGAGGGAGAGAGAGGGAGGGGAGAGAGGGGGAGAGGGAGGAGAGGGAGATATAGAGAAAGGGAAGAGGGAGGAAGAGAGAGGGAGAGAGAGGGAGAGAGGGAGGGAGAGAGAGGGGGAAGGGGTGAAAGAGAGAAAGGGGGAGAGAGGGAGAGAGGGGGAGAGGGAGAGAGAGGGAGGGGAGAGAGTGAGGGAGAGGGAGAGAGGGGGAGATATAGAGAAAGGGAAGAGGGAGGAAGAGAGGGAGAGAAAGGGGGAGAGAGGGAGAGACAGAGGGGGAGAGGGAGAGAGAGGGAGGGGGAGAGAGTGAGGGAGGGGAGGGGGGAGATAGAGAGAAAGGGGAGAGGGAGGGAGAGGGGGAGAGAGAGAGGGGGGAGAGCGAGAGGATATAGAGAGAAAGGGGAGAGGGAGAGAGATAATAGCGAGAGACATGGGAGAGAGAGAGAGGGAGGTAGAGAGACAGTCAGTCAGACCGTCCTCCTCCCCCGGCTCTCGGGCGCCCTCTGGCGGTCTCGCCCGTCAGCGTCGCTCCGCTCTTTGACTCGAGAGTGAAAATAAAAGAAGAGACAAAGTTTTCTGTAGGTCAACTTGTCTATTTAATATATAAAATACGTTAAAACATACGCAAAAAGGAGGGTTGAGAGGGGACAAATGTTTACTTTGGTACAATAACAAACACTTTTCTGTAAAAGCAGTATAGAATTTGTAATAACATATCAGTGCATACTTTATTTATGAAAATATACACAAATCGTATATCATTCTCCAAAAACAAAAAAAAAAAAACGTATCTTTACAACAAAAAGCAGACTAGCCAAACACAATATATTAGCTATCATTTATTTACTTTAAACGTTTCATTTTCTTTAATGTATTTCTGTGTGATATATATTTGTGTTGATATTAACATTTTATTTCCTATAACATGACTCACGGTTTGCTTGGTTTTTTTTGTGTGTTTTTTTTCGTTAAAAAAAAACCGCCCATGCATTGACATCATCACGGCGTCCCGCTGCCGTCCCCCCCCCACACCCCCCCCCCACCGACCCTCCTCGCCGGCGCCTCCGTCCACACGTGCACTAACTTCACTACGCTTGTGTTGTCTCATAAAAATCGTGCAACATTAGAAACACCCTTAAACGGAAACAAACAGAAAAAAAAACCATAAACAAAAACAAATATTTATAGAATAGTTCAATACAATAAAATTAATTTCCAAAATAAATCGGGTCTAAACTACGAAAAAAAAAAAAAAACAACGCAGATTTGATCGTCACCACAGCGGCTGCCGCGACTATAATAATAATAATAATAGTAATAATCGTAATAATAATAGTAATAATAATAATAATCGTAATAATAATCGTAACCATAACGATAAAAAGCTGTCCGAACAGTTAAAACGTCGTCACCAGCACAAACTCACAACAGAGCGACTGAAACATCGGCGCAGCGGGAATCGCGTCTTCCGCTCGATTGTCGATCTGCTCGGCGAGAGCAGCGCCCCCTGGTGGCCGATCCGTCACCGTGGCAACAGTCAGCGCGGCAACGCCTGGTTGACCTCCGGGTGCACGCGGGGGAGGGGGGGGGGCGTTTACGGTGGGGGGGGGGGGGCGTCCGAGAGGCCGGAGGCGAGGTAGTCCGCTCCGGGTCGACGACTTTGACCTTCGGCGTCTCCGCGGGGGGGGGGGTCGACGGCGAGGGAGGGGTTAAAAACATGGCTTCTGCTCACTTCCTGATCACTCTGAACGCCTCTCACATCTGGAAACGTCGTTCCGAGCCCAGCCCAGATGTTCGTAATCTAATCTGAGGACTCAGATTAAAACCTCTGACGCGTCGAACGTTACACGATCTTACGGTTTTCTTCGCTCAGGTTCGTTTT
>CAJVRN010000126.1:11812500-11842500 GCA_911728415.1 Lagocephalus sceleratus
AACCACCGGGGTGGTGAGCGTCTGCTGCGCGACCTGGGATCCTCCTAGCCGCTGCGCATTCTGGTGGGGGAGAGGGGGAGAGAGGGGGGAGAGAGGGTCAGAGGGTCGCAGGATACGGGCTGCGCGAGCGCGGCGGCGCCCCCGTCCCGCCCGGCGAGCGCGGTGATGTCATCGTAAATGCGCGGGAGGCTCCGGCCGGAGGGAGACCTTCCTTTCTTGGGTGTTTGTGTTGCGCGCTGCGGCGCAGCGTCCCGAGAACCTCCTGGACGCGCTCCACGGCAACGCTTGTTGTTCTTGTCCCTACATGGGCCGACGGCGGCCGCATGACCTCATGCGCATTAACAGCCCTAATGGTTAACATGTGGGCCGCCACAACCCCGACCCGAGGGTCCCGCCGCCGCCTCCCTGACAGGACACGCCCCTCGAGCGCTTCGCCGACACTTTTACGTCTGCGCGCGAGGACGGGAGGAGGCGCACGTCCCAGAGTGGCGTTGGCACGGCAACGCCTTGGAAAGGCCTGGAAGGTGTTAAGAGAGACGCGCTGACAGGGACACATGCAGGAGGGACGGGGTGTGTGTGTGTGTGTGTGTGTGTGTGTGTGTGTGAGTGTGTGTGAGTGTGTGTGTGTGAGTGTGTGTGTGTGTGTGTGTGAGTGTGTGTGTGTGTGTGAGTGTGTGTGTGTGTGAGTCTGTGTGTGTGTGAGTGTGAGTGTGAGTCTGTGTGTGTGTGAGTGTGTGTGTGAGTGTGTGTGTGTGTCTGTGTGTGAGTCTGTGTGTGTGTGAGTGTGTGTGTGTGTGTGTGTGTGTGTGTGTGTCTGTGTGTGAGTCTGTGTGTGTGTGAGTGTGTGTGTGTGTCCGAGTGTGTGTGTGTGTGTGTCTGTGTGTGAGTGTGTGCTTGCATGTGTGTGTGTCTGAGTGTGTGTGTGTGTGTGAGTGTGAGAGTGTGTGTGTGTGGTTAGGCTGTGTGTGAGTGTGTGTGTGTGTCTGTGTGTGTGTCTATGTGTGTGTGTGAGTCTGTGTGTGAGTGTGTGTGTGTGAGTGTGTGCTTGCATGTGTGTATGTCTGAGTGTGTGTGTGTGTGTGTCTGAATGTGTGTGTGTGTGTGTGTGTGAGTGTGTGTGTGTGTGTCTGTGTGTGAGTGTGTGTGTGTGTGAGTGTGAGTGTGTGTCTGTGTGTGAGTGTGTGTCTGTGTGAGTGTGTGTGTGAGTGTGTGTCTATGTGTGTGTGTGAGTCTGTGTGTGAGTGTGTGTGTGTGAGTGTGTGCTTGCATGTGTGTATGTCTGAATGTGTGTGTGTGAGTGTGAGAGTGTGTGTGTGTGTGTGGTTAGGCTGTGTGTGTGGTAGTGTATGCACCAGCATGTCTGCATGCAAAGGTGCTCTTGTGCAGGCCCAGACCAAACTCAACGATCTCAGATCTGAAACCAAACATGCACATGCGGAGCAGCCTTCAGAGCCCAGAGGCAGATGGTCACACTGGTTCCCTTCCTGCTCCCTTCCTGCTCCCTTCATGTTCCCTCCTCTTTCCCTTCCTGCTCCCTTCATGTTCCCTTCATGTTCCCTTCATGTTCCCTTCATGTTCCCTCTCCTCCCTCCCTTCTGTTCCTTCTGTTCTTCATGTTCCCTTCATGTTCCCTTCATGTTCCCTTCCTCCTTCCCTTCCTGCTCCCTTCATGTTCCCTTCCTGTTCCCTTCCTGTTCCCTTCATGTCCCTCATGTCCCTTCATGCCCTCATGTCCTTCCTCCTTCCTCCTCCCTCCTCGTTCCCTTCCTGTTCCCTTCCTGCTCCCTCCTTCCCTCCTCCTTCCCTCCTTCCCTCCTCCTTCCCTCCTTCCCTCCTTCCCTCCTCCTTCCCTCACCAGACGCTCACGCGTGTGCTCTCCACCCACAACAGAATCATTTCAGATTTCAGACTCAGTTTCTCTGAATTTCTGCAAAATCTTGAGAAAATGAAAAAAAAGCGTCTTCGTTCATTTTAAACGTTGAAGAAGGAAAATAGAAGAAAAGATTTTGGGTGTTTGTGTTAAAATATCAGAAACAAGCAAAACGTTTATTTCACCAGATCATCCAGATGATCACGGTCAAACCAGTCGAACACCAGTTTAGTGTGGAGGAGAGAACCAGTTTAACCAGTCTGACCAGTTTAACCAGTCTGACCAGTTTAACCAGTGTAACCAGTGAGACCAGTGAGACCAGTTTAACCAGTCTGACCAGTGAGACCAGTCTGACCAGTTTAACCAGTCTGACCAGTTTAACCAGTGTAACCAGTGAGACCAGTGAGACCAGTTTAACCAGTCTGACCAGTGAGACCAGTCTGACCAGTTTAACCAGTGTAACCAGTGAGACCAGTTTAACCAGTGAGACCAGTTTAACCAGTCTGACCAGTTTAACCGGTCTGACCAGTTTAACCGGTCTGACCAGTGTAACCAGTTTAACCAGTCTGACCAGTGTAACCAGTTTAACCAGTCTGACCAGTGTAACCAGTGAGACCAGTCTGACCAGTGTGTTCTCATGCTGGGAGCTCGTGAGGTCAAAGGAAGACGGCGGGCGTCTGTTCACCTCGTTCACCAACTCCAGCTCTTCCTCCGTCTGCTCGCCGAAGGGGGGGCAGAGAAGAGAGGGGGGTTAAGTTTCCATGACGACCGCAGGACGAACGCGACCCCCGAACCGCCGTGACCTTGAGGCCCTGCTGGCGTTCAGGACCCCCCGTTTCCCGTTAAACCCTGACCCACGCCGCTCCAGCATGTAACCCCAACCAGGGACCGCCGGAGCTTCGGCGAGATTCGCCCGGCGGACCGATCGCCCGTATTCGCTCTCGGGACCGGAGGTTACGCCGTGGCGGCGGCGGCGGCGGCGCTGCTCACCAGCTGCATCAGGCTCTTGCCGCTCTGCGAGGTGATGACCCTCAGGTCCGGCTTGCGGCTGCTGACCATCTGCGATCCGGGCGAAGGCGGGGACTTCGCCAGGACGACCTTCCCCAGGCTGTTGCCGTTGGATACGGAGAGGAGGCCCGGCGAGGCCCTGGCGCTGATGTAGCCATTAGCTGGAGAGAGAGAGGGAACGCCCAGGTGAGAGTGTGTGTGAGTGTGTGTGTGTGAGTGTGTGTGTATGAGTATGAGTGAGTGTGTGTGTGAGTGTGTGTGTGTGTGTGGGAGAGTGAATGAGTGTGTGTGTGTGAGTGTGTGTGTGTGTGTGTAAGTGTGTGTGAGTGTGTGAATGTGTATGAGTATGAGTGAGTGTGTGTGTGAGTGTGTGGGAGAGTGAGTGAGTGTGTGTGTGTGAGTGTGTGTATGTGTGAGTGTGTATGAGTATGAGTGAGTGTGTGTGTGAGTGTGTGTGTATGTGTGAGTGTGTGTGTATGTGTGTGTGAGAGTGAGTGAGTGAGTGTGCGTGTGTGTGTGTGAGAGAGTGAACAGTTGTGTGTCAACGAGGTAAAGAGTGGTTATCCTCATCAGACCATCAGAATATTCCTCTTAACCCTTCACAATCCTGACCTCTGACCTCTAGCGCCCCCTTCAGGCCGCCCCCACAAACACACCCTGATGTCACTGCGCCGAGATTCCGTGACCTTTTCCCGTGATCTCTCGAAGGCGCGCGTCCTGTGGGTATACCTGTTCGCTCTCACGTGCGCTCTCACGTGCGCGGGTGTTCGTGCTCTTGTGGACCTGATTATGTGGCCCTCTCTGGCACCCGAGGTCAACACACCCTCCTTTGTGCGTCCAACTGGTCGCATTCCAGTCCCATTCGACTCCGCGACACACCTGTCAGCGGCGGAACAACAACACGCACGCACACGCGTGTGCGCCCACGGGCGTCACGGATGTCCTGGTAGTTACCTGAGGTGAGGCTGGAGGACACGCTTGTGTGTTTCACAACGACGGCAGGTCGGGACAAGAGTTAGTCAGAGAGACAGCAGGGGACTTTCACAACACACACACACACACACACACACACACACACACACACACACTTCCCCTCTGACAGAGAGGGTGAGGGTGTTTGATAGGAGATAGCAGTTCGCCATGACGACAGTGGCATGTGATTCTGCTTCATCTCAGTCACTCAGAGACACACACACACGCACACACACACTCACGCACACACATTCACACACACGCATTCACACACACACACACTCACACACACAAACACACTCACACACACTCACTCACACACACACACTCACACTCACACAAGGGGAGAGAGGTGATGATGACGGGATCAAGGAGCAAGAGGACAGAGGAGGAGAAATCAGAGGCAAGGAGGCAAGGATGTAGGAAGAAAGTGAAGGAAGCAGGAAGGAAAAAGGAGTTGTTTTTTTTTCCATGAAGCCATCAGAGTGTGTGTGTGTGTGTGTGTGTGTGTGTGTGTGTGTGTGTGTGTCATAGTGTGCGTGACTGACTGACGGGAATGTGCTTCTGTTTGCGTTGGGCCGTTTGGCGGTGGCGGCGCGGGTGTGCGTGCGTCCTCAGCAGGTCCCGACGCCGTCGCCCACACGTCCGCCCGACTGTTGGCGGCCTCGCCGGAATGTCCGCGCCCAGGTTTCTCGAGCGCGCGCGCGTTCGCTCGATTTTTGGTTTCAGTTTGGAAGCCAACGTTCCCACGGTGTGAGTCGGGCGTCAGGTAAGGGTCCGACCCTCCGCACACCTCTGTCCTCACTTCCTGTCCCAACAAAAACGACTTCCTGTCGGAAACGACCCGCGTTGTTGGGAACGTCGGAGCTTCACGGGAAAAGAAAAGAAACGTTCTAAAATGAAGAACGTTTGGAGCTGAAACATGGATGTAGATTTGTTTATGTGTGGACTGTTGTTAGACCTCTACATGTTTGTGTGTGTGAGTGTGTGTGTGTATGTGTGTGTGTGTGAGTGTGTATGTGTGTGAGAGAGATTGTGAGAGTGTGTGTGTGAGTGTGTGTGTGTCTGTGAGTGTGTGTGTGAGTGTGTGTGTGAGTGTGTGAGAAAGTGTGTGTGTATGAGAGAGATTGTGAGAGTGTGTGTGTGAGTGTGAGTGTGTGTGTGTCTGTGAGTGTGTGTGAGTGTGTGAGAGAGTGTGCGTGTGTGTGGGTGTGAGAGATTGTGAGAGTGTGTGTATGTGCGATTGTGTGTGTGTGTGTGTGTGTGTGTGTGTGAGTGTGTGAGTGTGTGTGTGAGTGTGAGATGACTCCCGTTAAGAGAGGCCGGGCGTGGGAATGTGTGGAATTCAGGGTGACGTCAATGGTGACATTCCCGGAGCCCCTGGTCCCTGGACAACAGCTGAGAACGACAGATCTGGGAGAGGAGGGGGAGGGCGGGTCGTGGGGGGGGCTGTTGGGGGGTGGGGGCTGTTGGGGGGTGGGGGGTGTTGGGGGTGGGGGGGGCTGCAGGGCTCGATGTTTGGACAGAGGTTTGAGATTCTGCTTCAGAAACAGTTGAAGAAAAGATGGTTTGAAATGAAAACTGATCAGAAGATCTGATCACCACCAACGCTGAGGGGGAGCGATGAAGACCAGAGGACAATCAGATGAAGCTCGTGTGTGTGTGTGAGGGTTTGTGTGTGTGAGGGTTTGTGTGTGTTTGTGTGTGTGTTTATGTGTGTGTGTGTGTGTTTGTGTGAGTTTGTGTGTGTGTGTGTGTGTGTGAGTGTGTGTGTGTGTTTGTGTGTGTGTGTGAGTGTGTGTGTGTGAGTGTGTGTGAGTGTGTGTGTGTGTGTTTGTGTGAGTGTGTGTGTGTTTGTGTGAGTTTGTGTGTGTGTGTGTGTGAGTGTGTGTGTGTGTGTGAGTGTGTGTGTGAGTGTGTGTGTGTGTGAGTGTGTGTGTGTGTTTGTGTGTGTGGGGTGGTTCATCCCTGAAGAGGTTTTATGCAGCTGAACTGATTCTGAACACTAAAATGTCTTCAGCCTGATGAACTGTGTTTGTGAGCGTAAACGACCCCCCCACACTAACCCTGGCCCCCCCACACTAACCCTGACCCCCCCACACTAACCCTGGCCCCCCCACACTAACCCTGACCCCCCCACACCAACCCTGGCCCCCCACACTAACCCTGCCCCCCACACTAACCCTGACCCCCCCACACTAACCCTGGCCCCCCCCACACTAACCCTGACACCCCCACACTAACCCTGGCCCCCCCCACACTAACCCTGACACCCCCACACAACCCTGGCCCCCCACCCACACTAACCCTGACCCCCACCCCAACCCGGCCCACACAACCCTGACACCCCCACACCAACCCTGGCCCCCCACACAACCCTGACCCCCCACACACCCTGCTCCCCCCCGTGTTTCTATGGCAGCCCAGAAAGGACAAACAGGAGGACCCCCTGGACCCCAGCGCTCACACCACCACGACACCAGACACCGTCTTTGGATCCCAAATGTTCTTCTGCCCCAGACGTACTCCCGAGGAACACGGAAAAACACCCCCCCAACAAACCCCCCAACCCCCCACATCCTCTTCCAGGCGCTGGCAGCCATTTTGTGGCACAGGCTGATGGGATTTGAGGGTGGGGGCTCTGGCCAGCGTCAAAGTCACCTCTGAGGAAAGTCCTGTGCCAAGGCAAGGCAGTTGGCCGGGGGGGCGGGGATAATTCCAGAGAGAAGATGAGGAGGAACAGCTGACAGAGACAGGGCGGGGGGGGGCATCATTAGGGTGTAACATGACAGGCTTTAATGTTTGTTGCTACGCGAGTGGGTCCAGACCTCTGGGTCACCCCCCCGTCTGCGCCTGATTGGACGAGCCTCCGCCCAATCGGAGCGCGGCAGGTCCTTCCACGCCGCCCCCCCCCCCCCCCGCGGCTCCGCCGGGCCCCCCCCCCCGCCCCCCCCAGGAGCTCCTCAGAAGGTCCTCCGGAGCAGCCCGGCTCCTCGATCGGGTTCCGCCAACCCGAGACCGCTCGCACGACCTTCAGCTGTCCCCCGCCGACAGGTGCTCTCCCGCTTCCACGTAACGTTCAACCGCCGGCGCACGTGACCGCCTGTTGCCACACAACTGCCCCCCCCCCCCCCCCCCCAGGGGGAATACTCACGGACTGGGCTCGGGCACGCTCCGTTCGAGTTCCCCAGGTCTCCTCCCAGTAGAGCTCCTGGAGGGAACAGGAAGCACAAGCGTTACACACGGCGGTCCCGCGACCGCACTCACATCGAGCGGTTGAGCGGAGAGCCCCCCCCATCCCCCCCCGCCCCCCCGCCCCCCCCTCGGCCTCATTAGTGGGGGGGTGGAGAGCCTCTTCAGCGGTGCTCCTGGCTGATTAGAGAGATTACACTCTCATCAGGAAACCCAAACACCGTTAGTCCCTGGTGGTCCTGCTGAAGGTCCTGGTGGCGTCATGTGACCTCTGGGGGCGTCATGTGACCTCTGGTGGCGTCATGTGACCTCTGGGGGCGTCATGTGACCTCTGACCTCAGCACAGCTGACTTAACGTTCCTAATCTAGGCCCGAGCCCCCCCAGAACTGAACCCACCCTTAGAGGAGGTGAACTGAGTTTGTCTGTGAAGTTTAAGCGCGTCTCCTCAAACGTCTACGTTCTGAAACCGTCCTTCTGATTCGCTGATCTTTCTCTCGAAGGTCGTGGTGAGGAGAGGCGCGGGGTCTTGAACGCCCCCGTCGCTCGCCACATCGATGCTCAGCGAAGAGAGAGAGTGTAGGTCTGAGAGACGGTTGATAACCGTAAGAACAAGGGCAAATCCTCCTGGTCAGAGAGTGTGTGTGTGTCTGTGTGTGTGTGTGTGTGTGTGTGTGTGTGTGTGTGTGTGTGTGTGTGTGTGTGTGTGTGTGTGTGAGTGTGTGTGTGTGTGTGTGTGTGAGTGTGTGTGAGTGTGTGTGTGTGTGTGTGTGTGTGTGTGTGTGTGTGTGTGTGTGTGTGTGTGTGTGTGTGTGTGTGTGTGTGTGTGTGTGTGTGTGTGTGTGATCTGACTGTACTTCCTCACTCCAAACTCCGTTGCCGTGGCGCCAGCACCTCAACAGCGCATCAAACGGAGCAGCGCGGCGGCGTCTCACCTGCGCTGGCGGGCCGCTGCGGTAACCCCGGCGAGACGGTGTTCCTCTGCAGCGCCGGTTGCTGCGGCGACAGCAGGCGGGGGTCCGTGAGGGGGGAGGTGACGAAGGAGGTGGTGGTGACCAGGGCGCCGCCGGGGTTGTTGCTGAACTGGAGGGCGGCCGCGGCGTTCTGATTGGACACTGGCACGGTGACTGGCATGGAGAAGGTGGGCTGAGGGACGGCGGACTGGGGGCAGACAGGAAGAGGCGGGGCTTAGAACATATACACACCTACACGCACGCGCGCGCACACACACACACACGTCGGTTAGTGAGGCAGCAGTGAAGCCCGCAGGTGAAGAGTCAATCACACATTAATTAATTAACATTTAAATTATCATCAGAGGAGATGTGTACATGTTTGTATCAGAGATGATGGATAAATACACACACACACACTCACACACACACACACACTCACACACACACTCACACACACACACACTCTCACACACACACACACACACTCACACACACACACTCACACACACACTCACACACACACACTCACACACACTCACACACATACACTCTCACATACTCACACACACACTCACACGCACACCACACACACACACACACACACTCACACTCACACACACACTCACGCTCACTCACACACACACACACACACACACACACACACACATACACTCACATACTCACACACACACCACGCTCACTCACACACACACACACACACACACACACATACTCACACACACACTCACGCTCACTCACACATACACTCTCACATACTCACACACACACATACACTCTCACACACACACACACACACTCACACGCTCACTCACACACACACACACACACACATACACTCACATACTCACACACACACTCACGCTCACTCACACACACTCTCACATACTCACACACACACTCACGCTCACTCACACATACACTCTCACATACTCACACACACACTCACGCACACTCACACACACTCACACACACACACACACACACACACACGTGTGTGTGCGGGTCCAGGCGTGCAGGGTGAGATGGGGGAGGCCATACAGCTGTGACTCGGTGCATGCCAGGCTTCAGCAGCAGGTTACTGAAGCACCATGTTGTTGGAGGGGGGTATGGGGGGGCAGAGCGGGCGTGGGGGGGGGGGGGCGGTCCGCATGCACAGCAACGCAACGCCGCACCGACCCGCTGGAGCGTGCTCGTTACTGGGAACGCTGGGATTAGTCTCATTGGGAGTGGTGGTGGTGGTGGGGGGGGGGGTCGATCCAGATGACTCCAGAGGTGAACCAAGACTCCGCCCCCCCCACGCCCCCCTGGCCCACTTCCCTCTGTTCTGACTCAGTTTTGTTTCTATCTATAGAATCGGGGCCAGCCGCTGTCCTGCGCTGAGGCCCAGTTCCAGGCGGAGGACAACCAGGACGACTCTTCCAGCCGCCGCCCCCCGACGGAGGCGGAGCTCGGCGAAGAAAATGCTCGACTTCCTGCCCTGGAGTGGCGATCAGGCTGAGTTGGGCTGGAGCGTTTGGAGCTTTTCAGGTTTGTTGTGAAGCTGAGTGGTGCAGCGAGGGGGGGTAAGCACGCCGGGGGGGGGGGCAGGGGGGGTTAGTGCAACGTGGATGGACATTTAACAGCTGCAGTGATGAGGGACACCTGGGGACACCTGGGGGACACCTGAGGCCTGACATACCCAAGGGACACCTGAGGGACACCAGAGGGACACCTGGGGGACACCTGAGGCCTGATATACCCCAGAGGAACACCTGAGGGACACCTGAATGATACCTGAGGGACACCTGGGGGACACCTGAGGCCTGACATACCCCAGAGGAACACCTGAGGGACACCAGAGGGACACCTGGGGGACACCTGGGGGACACCTGAGGCCTGATATACCCCAGAGGAACACCTGAGGGACACCTGAGGGACACCTGGGGGACACCTGGGGGACACACCTGAGGGACACCTGAGGGACACCTGAGGCCTGACATACCTGAGGGACACCTGAGGGACACCTGAATGATACCTGAGGGACACCTGAGGGACACCTGAGGGACACCTGAGGCCTGAAGGGCCCCTGGGGGACACCAGTCCCAGCCACATCTCTGAATTCATCTTCACCTCAGAAGCTCCCTAACGAGGCGTCCTGTCCCACTTTAGTTGGACACTCTGACTCTGATGCTGCGTTTGATTTGGACTGTTTGGACCTGTGGACGGCTGCGACCTTTGACCTTTCCCATTAAACCGATAACAGTTCCAGGACGCCGAAAACAGGAGATCAAAGCCGAGTCGGCGGTGCTTTGATATTAAGATCTTGACCTCGATTGCGCGATTAGCAGCGATCTGGAGATGATAATTGCGCTCGTCTCTCCCTTTCATGTTTCTCGCTCAAAACCCTCGAAAGGAGGCGCTCGCCGGTCGGGCGCGTCGCTCGAGGGCACCGCGGCGTTGGCTGCTCGTGTACGTGGGACCTCAGACGGATCAAACCAGCGGCCCCCCGGGGAAGAGGAGGCCCTCCCACACACACCGCCAGCATAACGGGGACACACGTTCAGGGTGTGTGTGTGTGTGAGAGAGAGTGTGTGCGTGTGTGTGAGAGAGTGTGTGTGTGTGTGTGTGTGTGTGTGGGGGGGGGGGGTCCACACGTCCTGCCAGCTCGCCCTCCCCACTCTCTCCCCACCTCAGGAGGTACTTCAGTACAAGTGGGATTAAGCGTGTATATCCCGGCCCCTAGCTGTCACGGTTGGATTATGATGTGGGGGGGGGGTTATGGGGGGGGTTGGGGGGGCTACACACTTCCATCTGCTAGTCCTGCCTCAAAGGTGTGGTGAGGAGGGGGGCCTGGAGGGGGGGGTTGGTTTAATTTTTAAATCCATTTATTCCCCATTGTTCAATCAGCAAACACAAGCTGATCAAAGAAATCAAAGAAGGTTTTAAACCTTTGATGAAGCGTTGGAGGTGGAGGTCACTGGTTCCACTGCCCCCCCGGGGCTGCTTTAATCTCTTTGATCATCGACTCACCAACCCGCCAGCGTCCAGTCCCGGGCGGCCAATCAGAGAGGGAGGAATGGTGAGCTGGGCACTCATTAAGGTGGCGTTAGCGGGGGAGGGGGCGAGACCCCGACCCCCCCCAACAACCGTAAACTTCACGTTTAAGCATGTCTCACAGCTGTGACCTGATTTCCTGTTTCGGGCTGTTTCAGCAGCGTTGCTCATCGGCGGGCGCTCCGAGGCACGCTCCCAACGTGTTGATTATCGCCGCGAATCTCGATCTCCCCCGTGACCGCGGTTGCCATGCCAACTTTTGTGAAAAGTGGGAACCTAGTTAGCACTTCTCTTGTTTACTGGCGCATGTTAGGAACGGAAAGACGCCGCACTTCCAACGACACACACACACACACGATGGGCGCACACACACACACACGATGGGCACACACGCACACACACACACACACACTCACACACACACACGCTCACACATGCACACTCACACACACACACTCACACACACACTCTCACACTCACACACACACACGCTCACACACACACGCTCACACACACACTCTCACACTCACACACACACGCTCACACACACACTCTCACACTCACACACACACATGCTCACACACACACGCTCACACACACACTCTCACACTCACACACACACACGCTCACACACACACTCTCACACTCACACACACACACGCTCACACACACACGCTCACACACACACTCTCACACACACACGCTCACACACACGCTTACACACACACACTCACACACACACACGCTCACACACACACTTGTGCGGTGCTCAGCTGTAACTTCAGAGGAACGTTCACCCCCCCCCTCCAGAGTGTCCCGAAGCCTCGTCCCATTCGGGGGGGAACGCCGCGGTCGCCGCGGCGACGGCGAGCTCGGCGTCGATTTCCTTTAAGTGACTCGAAGGTGAGTGTGTGGACGTAGAACAAACCGACCTCGGGACGTTAGGCACACTCCAGCAAATGAACCATGGTGGGGGGGGGGGTGGTTTGTGGGGGGGTGATGACATGGTGGGGTGAGGCTGAAGTGAAGGAGGTAAGGGGGGGTGAAGGCGAGTGCTCTGTGAGTAGTCAGGCCGCCGCCAGCAGCCGGGAAAACCTCCGGCAGCAGGATTCCAGCATGGGGGGGTTACACAGAGGGGGGGGGCAGTACTCACTGACAGCCTATAGTTCTGCATCATTTTATCAAACTCCTCGTCAATTTTTTTGTATTTCTCCTCAGTGCGGGGGGTGAGGGAGAAGGGCTCCTCGGGCTCTGGGCTCTCAGAGTCTCGGTGCTCTTTCTTGTTCAGAGCCTTCGTTTCCCCGAACAAAAGAGGGGGGGGGGGGGGGTGGATAGAGGGAGAGAGGAGAAGAGAGAGGGAAGGTTAGACAAGGTGGCGGAGGTGTGGAGGTACTCACGCCGTAGCGCTTGAAGAGGCTGTCCAGGTCCTCGGCCTTGCGGTACTTGTCCTCGTTTAGCGGGCTTTGGTCGATGGAGTCGTCGCCGTCGGGCTCGGGGCTGTTGCAGCCGTTAAAGCCTTTCTTTCGCAACGTCTGGAGGGGGGGGGGACATCGACATGTCATTGATCGCGCACATTCGGGGGGGTTCAAACACTCCGGGCTCACTCGCGCAAAACAAAGACGCTGCTCTCGGCCTGATGGCGCGAGGTCGATTTGAGGGGTCTGACGCCCACCGGGGGAGGGGGGGTAAAAGCCCCGCCAAAATAAAAGGGTATGTGAACGGCGGGCACACACACACACCCCGTCCCGATGTGTTTAAACTGCCTGTGGTGGTATGACAGGGTGAGAATGGTTACACAGCCCGTCTGTGTGTCAGACTGGGGGGGGGGGAGCGCTGGGGGGGGGCACCAGCTCATCAGCTGAGGCTGCTAATTGGCGCAAAGCTCTTCGCTCCGAGGAGACGCGAGCGAAAGGGTGGAAGGGTGTTTAGAGGCCCCCGTCGGTGTTGGTGCTCCAGCTAGAGGCAGGTTGTGTCAGCCTGAACACACTCCCACAGGGGGGAGAGAGGGGGGAGGGGGAGAGGGGGGAGAGAGGGAGAGAGAGAGAGAGAGAGAGGGAAAGAGGGGGAGGGGGAAGAGAGAGGGGGAGAAAGAGAGGGGGAGAGGGGGGGTGAGACAGGGGGAGACAGAGAGAGAGAGAAGGGGAGAGAGAGAGGGAGAGAGGGAGAGACAGAGAGAGGTAGAGAGAGCGAGAGAGGGAGACAGAGAGGGGAGAGAGAGGGTGAGGGGGGGAGACAGAGAGAAAGGGGAGAGAGACGGGGGAGAGAGCGAGAGAGGGAGAGACAGGGAGAGAGAGAAAGGGGGCAGGTGGGGGGAGAGAGAGGGAGAGAAAAGGAGAGGAAGAAAGAGAGATAGAGAGAGAGGGAGAGAGGGAGAGAGAAGGAGAGGGAGAGAGAGGGAGAGAGAGGGAGAGAGAGGGAGAGAGGGAGAGAGGGAGAGAGACTCTTATTTTGAGAGGATTCCTCCAAACAAGATTTGCTGCTAAGTAGCTTTGCCCCTGACCACACCAGCAGATCCTCGCCGCAAAATGGATCTTAAACTGGAGCCTTCAGCGGTGCAGAGAGCAGCTTTACCCCGAGTGGCATTAGGCGGAAACGGAGAAGACGGGCGAAATCGCCCGGATTGAAAACGATCAGAAACAAGAAGGCAAACTGGTGAGCGCCAGCAGAAAACTTCAGATGAGCCCCCCCCTTCACCCCCCCGTCATGGCGGCTAATCCTGCTCCAGAGCATCAAACACACGAACCAACCGACGTATACGTCAGCGTGAGATTAAATAATCCGGGATTAGGCTCCGCTCTGGAATAACACCCTTAAATGACTCTAATAGTGGAAGAGTGTGTGAAGCCAATAGCAAACATCTGGAACCAGAAACCCCGAGGAACCACGGAGCACCGGGCCCCTGGCCACCGCTCCTGCCCGCCGCCGTACGCGTGTGTGTGTGTGTGTGTGTGTGTGTGTGTGTTCTGACCTACAAAGAAAACAGAGGGAACAAAGGAACCACCGGGGAGAGGAACACACACACACTCACACACACACACCACAGGAGCCTCAAACGGCTTCGACACGCCGACAACGCCGCGCGTGATCCAGGCGTGGACGCCAACGCCAACGCCGAGGGGGGCGGGGCTCGGGAGATCAAAGAGGCCCTAGGGGCTCTAACGAGGACGGGGCCGACGGTGCGGCGTTCGTCTGCGTTCCCGATTGGGGAACGCTCGACGGGGGCCTCGACCGACGTCGGCCCGTCCTCGAGTTTCGCCAACTTGACCCGTTGGGACGCCCACAAAGGGTTAAGAGGGGCTTTGATCCCGACTTCGCCAGCTTCAGTGTCGCTTCAGCGTTCTCTGATCTGAAAACGTTTCCCGATTAAAGATTCATCAAAGTCGCTCCTTCGTCTCCGGCGAATCCTCTCATTTGGCAGATAAACGCCATCGGAGGCAGACGACATCATCAACACGCCCAGAGCGCCGCCGCCACCGCCGTTCATCGGTAGTTTCACCCCCCCCTTCTCTCTCTCTCTCTTCCTCACTCGCTCCACCATCTGTCCACCTGCCCACCAAGCCCCGCCCCTCTACCGTCGTTATTTCGTTATCATATCTGGGGTTTCGTAACGAGGTCAAAGGTCGTGGAGGAGCTGGGCCGACCTTTCAGCGACCTGACCTCAGGCCAGATTATGGTAACAGGTGGAGGCCGGATTAGAACGTTTATGTTAACGCCATCAGAGAAGTCAGATGTTCCTGCTCATGATACAGCAGCCCTGACCTCCTTTATCTGAATTAAAACATGGCCTTCCTCCTCCTCCTCACCCTCCTCACCCTCCCTCTTCCTCACCCTCTTCCTCACCCTCCTCACCCTCCCTCTTCCTCTTCCTCACCCTCCTCACCCTCCCTCTTCCTCACCATCCACCCCCCCTTCCTCACTTCCTCCCCTCTTCCTCCACCTTCCTCCCACTCTTCCTCCTCCTCCCCCTCTTCCTCCCCCTCCACCTCTTTCTCCCCTCTTCCTCCTCCTTTTCCTTGTCTTCCTCCCCCTCTTCCTCTTCCTCCCCCTCCCCCTCCCACCTCCTCTTCTCCCCCTCCTTCCTCCTCCTCCCTTTCCCTTCGTCTTCCTCCCCCCCCCCTCTTCCCTCCTTCCTCCCCCCCCACCTCTTCCTCCCCCCCCTCCCTCCTCCCCCCTTACTCCTCTTCCTCCTCCTCCCCCTCCTCCTCCCCCCTTACTCCTCTTCCTCCCCTCACCTATCCGCTGCTGCTCTTTTAGTGTTTCATCAGCTTCTGTTCCTTCTGTCCCCTGCGCTCTTCCTTCCCTTGGCCTGATTGGGATCTGCAGCCAAGCGGATTAACACACTCTGGCAGGAGAGGCAGGCTGCCCCCACCACACACACACACACACACACACACACACACTCGCGCACGCAGCACGTGAAGCTCACAAAGGGGCTGTGTGTGCATATCGTGCATATGCGTTGCCTCTCAATCCTGCAGTGAAGGAATGTCTGTGTGATGTAAGTCTACGCCCTCTCACACACAAAACACACACACACACACAAACACAACACACATGCACATATACAAAAGAACACGCACAGAAGAACACTCACAAGTGCTTGTAAGCATTACTGTATGTGCATCAAATGTATAATAAGTGAGAGTGTATGCGTGAGTGTGTGTGTGCGTGTGTGTGTGTGTGTGTGTGTGTGTGTGTGTGTGTGTGCGTGACTAGATCCACACTTCATAATTTATAGTCAAAAGCACTTGAAGAGACAGAGGCGGAGCAGCAAACGGGCACATTCAGCATCTCCTCTCTCTTCTATTTCTCCGGTCTGGTATCACTTATTGTCTAATCTCTCCTCACATCCACGTCACATCGTCGTGAGCGTGTGTGAGACGTTCCTGGGCGTGCCAAAGACGTTCTGACGGACGCTAACGTGAAATAATAAAACTACAATGAGCTGCTTTTCAGAAATCAATTTGAGTGCGGCATTAATGAAACCCAACACTTCCTGTCGATGGTTGGCGGCCCAAACCTTCAGGAAGTGAAGTTATTATCCCCCCTAAACCTCTTAAAAGGTTTTAATGTCACATTTGAGCAGCCTAACAAGGTCTGAATGAGAACCAGCCTCACATATGAGCAAACCCAAGTACCAAATGTTCCCAGGAGGTGATGTTGTGGGTTTTCTTCCCGGAACCCGCGAGTCACGCTCCCGCGTAATCCACCAATGGAAACACGGGGAAATCGCCACTTCCTCTGCTCACGTCTGAAAGCAGCTGGCGTGGGACAGGACTTTAAACCAGTAATCCCCCCAATAATGATCCTCAGAGGAGCCGGGGTCGAGCCCCGCTTACTTATTCTTGGCGAGCCCGGCGGCCTGACCAATCAGAGCCGGCGCTGCGCCGCCAGTCGAGACGGTTTAAATCAGGAATCCTCACTGAGCGAAGAGGCTACGGCCACTTAGCAACGCCCGTACGCTACCATAACATCTGGCAAAAAAGGGACATCTGAGGACAGGAGTGTGTGTGTGAGAGAGTGTGTGAGAGTGTGTGTGTGTGTGTGTGTGAGTGAGTGTGTGTGTGTGTGAGAGAGTGTGTGTGTGTGTGTGTGTGTGTGTGAGAGAGTGTGTGTGAGTGTGTGTGTGTGTAAGCAACCAAGTGCCTCACCAGGCCTGAATATTGTATGAGGTGTTCTCATGGGCACCACAGAGCATGCAAACCAGACACACACACACGTACACATGCATGCATGCACGCACTTACGCGCGCGCACACACACACACACACAAAGAGAGGGAGTGACACACTTAAAAACACAAACACATGTACACACAAACAGGGGTCAGTGGAGCTTGAACTGATGTGGCCTGAAGCAGCAATGCTCTGCCTCTCTCTCTCTCTCTCTTGCACACACACACACACACTCGCACACACACACACACACACACACACACTCACTTAAGAGCCATCTGCAGCTGCAGATACAGCCGACAGAGGCTTTACTGCTGACAGCGACACAGGCGGAGGACGAGGAACGTGACAAACGGTCGTGACTGAGTGAATCCAGAGATTAAGGGGAGAAGGACGGTCTGGAAGACACGCAGACGTGGAGGCCAAAGCCCGACCGTCACGTTTGAGCGTCACCTCCGCCGTGCGGAGGTCCAATCGAGATCACGGCTGTTCTAACGCCGGAAGGCCCCTTATGCTAAAAACAAACGCAGCTAAAGCGCGGCTCGTCTGATGTAGCGGAGCGGCCCCGAAGCACGCTGGTGTTCAGAAGTCCAACTTGAAGGAGACGGGAGACACTTGGTGTGTGAAACACCTCCAGCACGCCGGCGAGCGGCTGACTTGGGTGTTTGTGGATAACTTCAGACGGGGAGGAAGAGGAGCGACGCCTCAGAGCAGCAGCGAGAGGTCAGCGCAGCCTCTGAGGGCCTCAGATGAATCAAGTCAGCTTTGAAGAACCGAGGTTCCTCCCAATAGCCAAGAGTGTTTGATAGAGCAGCCAGCAGGGAGGAGGCAGGCAGCAGGGCTACCTTCCAGAAGCCCCCCCCCCCCCCCCCCCACCCACCCCCCCACAGATGAAGACCTGAAGGTGAGGAAGAGGCGCCTGGTCCTTCATCATCTGTGTGCTGCTCCCACGTTCAGCTGATGTTCACACAAGTCAGACGTGGAGCTGAACCCACGCGGGTGAACGTGGTGGAGATCCACGTGGAAAGTCTGCCCGACCCTGACCTCCTGACCTCCGGGGGGGGCTGATGTGGGTCAAACGAGGTCAGAGTCGGCGCTGAATCGCGCCTGACCTTCAAGCACCACCAGGTCAGGAGGTGAGGATGCTCCTGGTTGTCTGGTAACAACTCCCCCTGAAGCACCGTCTCCTCAACTGGACCCCCCCCCCTCCTGACCCCCCCGACGACCTCTCCACCTCCTCCTTAGCTCCTGCCTGACAGGCTGCAGGTCCAGCACCGTCAGGAGAGCCCAGAGACGTAAGTGCTGCTGGGGGGGGGACACTTGTCCTCCCCATAACACGCCCCCAGACCGGGGTGGGGGGGCCGTAACAGCTCTCCCAGTCCCGCTGCTTCCTGAGAGAGGAGGAAGCCCCACGAAGGTCTGGACCCACTTTGGACCAGCGTCTCAGAAGAGACCCAAAGACGGCTCAGATGTGACGGAGACGTCCAGCTGGAGGAGGAAGGAGGGACGGAGACGTTACACCCTCAGACCAGCTGGAGGAGGAAGGAGGGACGGAGACGTTACAGCCTCAGACCAGCTGGAGGAGGAAGGAGGGACGGAGACGTTACACCCTCAGACCAGCTGGAGGAGGAAGGAGGGACGGAGACGTTACAGCCTCAGACCAGCTGGAGGAGGAAGGAGGGACGGAGACGTTACAGCCTCAGACCAGCTGGAGGAGGAAGGGGGGGGTTACAGCCTCAGACCAGCTGGAGGAGGAAGGAGGGACGGAGACGTTACAGCCTCAGACCAGCTGGAGGAGGAAGGAGGGACGGAGACGTTACAGCCTCAGACCAGCTGGAGGTCAGACGCTGGTCTGAGGCCGTGAGCGCGCACTGGAGGACAGAACCAGACTTAATCGGGCCTAAAGGAGGACGCTGGATTAGTCAGGGCTCCGCCTTCATGGTCCTGCTGGGGGCAATAAACCAGAGAGCAAACATCAAGCGCGGCCCCGCCCCCGCCGTACCTCGATGATGTCGGCGTTGGTCCGGCTCTCGTGGGGCTCGTTGTACTCGGTGTACTTGAGCAGGACCTTGTCCATGTCGGTGCTGGCGTACTGGAACAGCTTGTTGGTGTGGTTGAAGATGATGAGCGCGATCTCGCAGTCGCACAGGACGCTCAGCTCGTACGCCTTCTTCATCAGGCCGAACTTCCGCTTGGTGAACGTCACCTGACGGCGAGAAAACCAGAGAGCGCTCCCGTTAGCGGTATGCTTCAAAGACAGCAGAACATCAAAGAAGGTGGCGAAAACGCGGCGGAGCGGCGAGGTGGTTCGGGGTGAGTGAGCGCGTGAGGGAGCGGAGCGCCGTCTCAGACCTGAACCTGTCAGAGCTGAGCTGAGGCCGCCCCGGCGTGGAGGACCCACTTCCTGTTTATAACCCAAGTCAACGTTGGGGGGGCGGACACAACCAAGACGGGATTCCTCCACCTCGTTCATCAGGGAGGAAGCGGAGCGGAGCGGTGTTCCAGGAGGACTCCGCTCGGAGCGCTTTCTCCCCCGGAAAGCCGCCGTAACTCCGAAGCCCGGCAGGAAAACTCATTTTCTTTTTTCCTAAAATGGTGAAGTCGGTCAGCTTCAGATCCAACGCCACGACATCCATCAAGACGAGGAGCGAGGGGGGGGCTATTGTTTAAACGCACGCTGGAGGGAGAAGAGCCTGGGTTGAGGAGTGTGTGCGTGTGTGTGTGTGTGCATGTGCGTGTGTGTGTACGTGTGTGTGTGCGTGCGTGCGTGTGTGGTGTGCGTGCGTGTGTGCGTGCGTGCGTGTGTGTGTGTGTGTGTGTGCAGGGGAACACGCGCACACACACACAGCTTTTATTCCCTGCGCTGCCGTCACACTCATTCTCCTCATCATCTTCACACTCTGTTATGCTCTTTTCCATGCTCTCTCTCTCGCTGTGTCACACACTCTCCGCAGCTCTGGCTTCCACTCTCGCCTCCTGTCACATGTTATTCCTCTCACACACACACACACACACACACACACACACGCACACAGACGCACAGGAGCAGAACTGGGAGTGCTTCAGTGTGTCCCCGCTCGTCTGCTCCGACCAACTGCTATTTAAAATCCAGAGAGATTTGGCTTTGTTGGGATTAAACAAACACAAACACGGGGGGGGCAAGGCCGCAGGTACCGCGGCAACACGGAGGAGACGCCGGGATTACACAACCGCTCAGCTGATGCCCGAACGCTCATCCGGGGGAAAACGCTGAATTACGACCCTCATCTTCCCGGCGTGGCGTGCGGACACCAGCGCCATTACGGGGGGGGGGGGGTCGTTTTTAACGAATGTGCCGCCTCAGCTCCTCACAGACTCATTAACCTTTAATAACGGGAAAAACAAACACGCATCCTCAAGTTAGCGCTCCCGCTTTCAGGGCGGGGCCCTCCCCCCTCGATGGGGAGAGACGCCGCGGTGCTCCGTGAGCCTCCTCCACGGGCGGGGCGCGTTAAAGACGCCGGCGTTTGGTGCAACGCCGTGAGGAGCGGCGCCCTGGGCGCTGGCGGACGCTCTTCGCGGGTCTGAGCTGGAATTGGGCCGAAGGAGGAAAGAACGGGGAAGAGAGGCGGAGGTATCGGATGTCACGGGCAGCCACACGACGCCCTCCGTCTCCGCTCTCCCTCCGGTGCGCTGACATGTTCGAGCCTCATCCCTCCACTTTCCTCCTCCACACTGCTTTCTCACCCTCACCTTCGCCTCCCCCCTCCCCCCTCCCTCCCCCAGTCGCTCACTCATCCCTTCCTGCTGCCACAAATCAAATTATATCGGGGTCGTATCCACGGGCAACTGACTCCTCCCCCCCACCTCATCGGAGCTGCCATCATTCTTTCATCCGTCTTTATCTCATCTCCGATCTGCCCCCCCCCCCCCCCCAGGATGACAAACGTGGCTGCTGATGAAATCAACAAACAAACACTCCAACTGTGCCCCCCCCCCACCCCGACGTTAGCCAACCTGAACAGACAGGTAACCAATGGCAACTGATGAGTTGGACACCGTTGGGGGGGAGGGAGGGGGAGGGGGGAGGGGGAGGGAGAAGTTTCATCCGTGTGTGTTGGCGAGGTCGTGGTCGCGTGGCAGATGGATGAGGAAACCGGCACTGACAGCCGCAGCCCCCCCTCGCTCCTTCCTGCCCCCCCCTCAACCCCCCCCGCCAGCCGGGAGCGGTGAGATCAACATCGGCTCGGGAAGGAGGCGGGCGGACGGCGCTCTGAGGGAGGCGGAGCCCTCCCCGTGATGTCAGCGAGGACGCTGATCCTGGGTCAGCCCCGAGAGTCTGGAGGGGAACGGGAGTCGGGATTCCCGGTTCCTCGGGGGGAAAGGCGGAACGTGGCGAGCGCGAGCAGTGGCGGGCTGGCGACCCGTGGAACCGCTCCAGCTCCACGCGGCGTGGACCGAAGCTTTTAGCGCCCGCTCCCCTCCACCTGGAGCGCGCGATCTTTACGCTTACGTCGGGAGTCTTTCGGGATCGGCGTTCCCGATCCAACATCTGATGTAAACAGGAATAAGAGCTTTTACCAGAAGTAGACGAGTAATCACACCATCATGAATCCTTAATCAGACGCTGGTTTAATCACAGGAAACGGCACCCGCGTTAAACCGGAGTCTGGCAGGAAAAAGGCTGGAATCTTTAAATAAAAGCTGGAATCCTCTCCGGGAATGTTTAATTTGAGCGGATCTACAGGTGGACCACGGAAACACCGCAGCTCTGACCTTTGACGGGAAGGGTGGACTTCAGAATTCAGGTGTATTGCTGTTGTTAAGACACACACACACACGCACATACACACACACACACACACACACACACACACACACACACACTCACACACACACACACACACACTCACACACACGTGTAGGACCTGATGAAATCTGAAATATTCAGATAAGCGTCGGCCCCTTTCATCCCTCCTCCCAGCTCCACGTGTCGTCGTCTCAATGAAGGCTCCAGTTCCTTTTTTCCTCTTCCCAAAAATAAAACTCCTGAACATTTCCGACGCGGCTCCTCTCCGGCGTCTCGTGGAGCGTCTTTGTGTTTGAGCTGCTGTCGTGTTTCCAGCGGGGGCCCACTCTCTGCTCACACGTTTGTTCTGCGGAGCTTATGGCAGCGTCTCTGAATCAACACGTGGGAGGGTGACGGGCTGCATGTCCTCCGACTTCCTTTGATTCCCTTTCACGGGAGGCACAGTTCATTAGCCGAGGAACGCCGAGCGAGCGGGAGAGGAGGAAAAAAAAACAAAAAAACACACACTTATTGCTCGGCTGCGCTTCAAATGCTGCAGACGAGAACTGGTTCCACGAACCAGGAGAACAGATTCTGCTCTACGTGTGTCGTTAAGGAGCCCATCCAGCTTGATCTGACCACACACACACTCACACACACACTCACACACACACACTCACACACACACACATACACACACACTCACACACACACTCACACACTCACAGACACACTCACACACACACACACGCACACTCACACACACGCACACACGCACACACACAACACACACACACACAGACACACACACACACACTCACACACACACACACACACACGCGCGCACACAGGCGTCCTTGATGTCCAATGGCGTGCTGATGAATACGCCATCATCCTCCGCCGACCCCCTGCGGGCACCGTTTGTTCCTCTTTATGGAAATGTGACCCGCTGAGATTGATGAGGAGAGAAGTGAGGGAGGCTCTCCGGAGCCCGGGGCCCCGCGGTGCTCAGGTCTCGCCCCAGACTCGCTCGCCCTGCTTTCAAAGGCGGCCGCCTCGAACCCGTGACTGACGTTTACCAGCGGACTCGTTTCAGGTGGATCGTGCCCCCCCCCCAACCACAGGGGTCGTCTGTCTTCCCCTCAGTGGGAATATCGGGTTTTCCTGCTCTTGTCTCCTCGAGGAGTCGTGTGAAGGGGTAAAACTCGATGCTGGTGTATTGTTGGGATAGCGGGAACCTTCACGCTCTTCCTCATTAACCCTTCAAGTTCAGGACGCAGTTGGAGGGCGTACCTGGGCCTCCGTCCACGAGTGAACATTACGCAATCGATAAACGATGGGAGAAATAACGAGCAGGAAATCAATCACAGTGTTCTGTTTTCCATTTCCCACCTGCGTGTGTGTGTGAGTGTGTGTGTGAGTGTGAGAGTGTGTGTGTGAGTGTGTGTGAGTGTGTGTATGAGTGTGTGTGTTTGTGTGTGTGCGTGCGTATGAGTGTGTGTATGTGTGTGAGTGTGTGTGTGTTCTGTAAATCCGACCCCTGATGTCAGTCCCGGCGTCACACACACTCCCGCTCCGCTCTGACCTGTTTGTTGCGTTCGTCTGTGATCCGCTGGATCTGGATCTTTTTCCTCCCCATGTTTCCGCTGTCGCAGTGGGAGGAGCCAAAGGAGGGGGCGTGGTCGCGGTCAGGGACGGTCGGCGAAGGACTTCGTTGCCCTCTCTGAAAGGCCCGGGTGGCTGTCGTCTGTCCCGCCCGTGGACGGAGGAGGAGGAGGAGGAGGAGGAGGTAGAGCAGGGCTGGGCGTGGGGGCCTCGCTCAGATCATGGTCGTGACGGCGGGGGCGAGGTCATCCACCGCTCGATCCCCTTCACCTCAGCTCAGCTCCTGAAAGAGCGGCAGACGCGTTCATGTTTGTGCGCTCGCCGTGACCCACTTTAGCGCGCGCTCCGCTCGCCTTCGCCCCGGACGTGCAACCGCGCAAGCAGGCGTCCCGGGCGCCGTCCAATCACAGGCTGAAACGTGAGGCCACGTCTGAGGTGTGTGTGTGTGCGGTGTGTGTGTGTGTGTGTGTGTGTGTGTTGGGGGTCTGTGGTGCTCCGTGTAGAGCAGGAGACCCTCGGGGGCCCGCGTTGAGGGAGGCTGTGCTGTGTCAGCTTCATTAGAGGCATCATCGCCACATCGCTGATCTGCCGGTCGCCCACGGCAACCGGCTGCCCCGGCCGGGCCCGCCTGACACGGTGAATGTGACCCCCCCCCCCGAACGCCAACACGGAGCAGAGGGGCGGCGGGCGTCTCCAGTCCCTCACCGACGCTGACGGGAACCAGGTGACGCGAGGTCGAGCGCGTCCAGACCTGAGACTGAACCCAGGGTGGACGTCAAGTCAGCGCACGCGACCGCTGCCGTGGGGGGGCGGGGGATGCTGCTGATGACACTCTAACGGCGTCCGGTAATAACCTTACGCCTCATCGCCGAAGACGGGCGCTGACCTAATTCCGCGCCACAACACGGGAGATAAACCCGCGCGCCTAATTCGTCCGCGCGGCGGTGAGGGCGGCGTCGGGCGCGGAGGCCGCAGCGTTACTCGCTTAAAATATTAAACGAGGTATTTCTGCAAACTCATGAATGAGTGTGAGGCTGCTGAGGAACGCAGCAGTAGTGAGGACCGAATTAGGCCCCGGTCCTGCTATTTGTGGATCAGCTTTAAAAATAGCCCTCTATATATACACACACACACACACACACACACACACACACATACTGGGTGTGTGTACACACACAGAGTCAGTATGTGTGTGTGTACACACAGCACAGCATGCTGCGCGTGCACGCGCGCGCACGTGCGGCACCAACAGCGGGAGGCGGCGCCCGGATCAGCTCGTCCCGGGCGAGGGCGCGACCCATCGCTGACATTCCTGCGACCTGTGGAGGAAAACACGCCGCATTTGGAGTCGCTCTTACGAGACGAAGAATGCGGACGGGTCCGTCCAGGGGCCGGCGTTCCCTTCGTGTCGCTGTGGGCGCCGCTCTGCACGCTCAGTTAGACGCAGCCGGCTTTGGCTCCGCCGATGAGCCGCTTATGAATTATGCACTGATGGGGAGATTGGGGGGGGGGGGGATGTAATGAGCGTCATAATTGCTTTGTAAGAAGGCTTGATGAAGCACTGGAGGCTGCCAGGGCTCGCTCCGGCACGGAACATCTCCGACAGAGATCCGAACCCGCCAACATATCTCTAATAGTCGGCGCGTCCCTCAACCCCGCGTTCCCCGCGCTCCCCGTTTTCCGCAGGTTTAACGAGTCCTACCTGCTTCACCTCGTTAGGGCGTAGGTGTTCCTCAAGCGCCGAACATTCGCTCTTTTCATTCGGCTCCCAATTACGAGTAGACGCGTTGTTAACATGATTTAGTTAAATAATAAGGTGGCGTGGGTGCGTGCGTGCGTGTGTGTGTGTGTGTGTGTGTGTGTGTGTGTGTGTGTGTGTGTGTGTGTGTGTGTGTGTGTGTGTGTGTTTGTGTGTGTTCGTAGGTCACAAGCTTCGTTAGCCACGGAGCGAACGCTCCAGTTGCGGTGCGGTTCAAAGGCAGCGCTCTGACAGATTTGTCTCCGGGCCGCGGACCGATCACACATGAAAAGGCTGCTTTACCCGCCCGCGGCGCCCGAGTCTCGACCTTCTCCCCTCCGCGCCGCCGGAGTTTGCTTCCCATGTCTGATGTCAGGCGGAATCTGGGCTCTCGCACGGGAAGAGGAGGGCCTGGAGTGTGTCTGCTGCCCGGCTGAGCGAGGGGCTCTGGACGATCGGGAGATTACAGCTGATAATTAGAAACCAAAGGGGGCGGGATTAGGACCCTGGGGACCGCCCCTCGGCTCCACGCAGGACCTCGTTTACCCCGCGACAGCCGACCTCGGCGCATAAACGTTACCTATAATTGATCGTTTGCCGGCGCCCGCGAGGTTAACGAGCACGGCCGACATTCCAATACACGCCCGTCACCGCCGCAGCGCCGTAAAGAGGCGCATTAAAACCCGCCGTGGCCCCGGCGCTGCCGCGGGAGAGCGTCCGCTAAGCTGCGGAGAGGACACACGAGGTCGCAGCCTCTGGGTGGCCCGCTGCAAAGATTACTCCGTGAAAGAACAGTCGGAAAAATGCTGCATTGCATCATTATCCTGACATCTGTTGCTGCGCTTGTTAAGCATCTCGCAGCTCCGATTGCAGCGATGTGGGTGGAGAGCTGCGCGCTGCCAGGCCCGAGCCGTGTCCACATTTACTCAGGAAATAAAGCCGCAGACACCGAGAGGGGGCTTTGCTGCCCACCTAAAGCTGCGCGTGTGTGCGCGTGTGTGAGTGTGTGTGTGAGTGTGCGCGTGTGTGAGTGTGTGTGTGAGAGTGTGTGAGTGTGTGTGAGTATGTGTGTGAGTGTGTGGTGTGTGTGTGTGTGTGCGTGTGTGTGAGTGTGTGTGTGCGCGTGTGTGAGTGTGTGTGTGAGTGTGTGAGTGTGTGTGAGTATGTGTGTGAGTGTGTGTGTGCGTGTGTGCGCGTGTGTGTGAGTGTGTGTGCGCGTGTGTGAGTGTGTGTGAGTGTGTGTGCGCGTGTGTGAGTGTGTGAGTGTGTGTGTGTGAGTGTGTGTGTGTGAGTGTGTGTGAGTGTGTGTGCGCGTGTGTGTGGGTGTACGCGTGTGTGAGTGTGTGTGAGTGTGTGTGAGTGTGTGTGAGTGTTTGTGTGCGCGTGTGTGTGTGGGTGTGTGAGTGTGTGAGTGAGTGTGTGTGAGTGTGTGTGAGTGTGTGTGAGTGTGTGTGAGTGGGGGGGTTAAAGGGGCACGACTGTTCCCAACAACCCGCCCCCCCTCTGCCCCCCACGTCAGCGATGCGACGTCTCCACCGCAGGCTAAACGTGTCGGGACCCTGCGGCGACCGAGTCGCGCGGCGGGAACAGAAGCGGCGGGCTGGCGTTCGCCGGGGTTAGACTCGACGCTTTCGCTGAGTCAGAGACGGAAAACTACGGGACGGAATGTGGGTCAGACCCACGAGGAAGGTGTGCGCAGACAAAAGGGCGAAGCACGACGACGGTGTGGCGCTGGTTTCAGGGTCCGCCTGAGCGATGGCGCGTTTCCCTCAAAGTCGAAAGAAAAGCAGATCACGCCAGCACACGAGACGCGGCGAGGGCGAGCCCAGAGTCTCCAGCGAGGGCGCGACCTCCATCAACATGACTGATTTGACGCCTGGTTTGAGGTCTGGGAGGATCGATACTCCACCGATACTCATCCATCACTCAGACCGAAACAACGAGGTGACGAATGACGCCGTCGGGCCGAGACCCCGCGCAGCGATCCATCAATCACGGGAGGCCACCGGGGGAATCGCCCGGACCGGGAAGGGCGAACCCAAACCAGGTTCAGTCTGGTACGATCCCCAACCGAGGCCCCTGGTGGCCAACGGCGGTATGACGGTCTGAGAGAGGGACCCGGAGGTGTCAGCGGTCCCCAATTTTTGTATCATCAGACCGGTCAGTGCTCAATTTTACCGGGGGGGGGGTACAGGTAGGTTGTTTACATGTCCAATCTAAATCTAAATCTGGGCCTTTTCCCCTTCAAAATAAACTTCCACGTCTGTTTTTTACTCATTTTGATGCTTTTGGTGCTCAAGTGACAGAGAGAATCCGGTGGTTTTTCAAAATAAAAGCTTGTTCAGACTCAGATAATAAACACAACGGGAATAATCAATTATTTCTTGGTGGCCCGGTACCGATTGATCCACGGACCGGTACCGGTCCCCGCCCCGGGGGTTGGGGACCGCTGCGTTAAGTCATCCAAAAAGCGCCGCTGGGTCGTGTTTCCGACCCTAAAGGCTGCCGTCATCACCCAGGCATTAATGCCAGGGGTCACATGCAGCCGCGCCGCAACCAACCGGGCCCCGGGGGGAGGGGGGGGGGGGGGGGGGGGGGGCTGGCGTGCGCCCGGACAGCTGAGTTCTCTCATCTGACCCGTCGGGCTCGGTTTGCGGCCCAACCTTGAGGGTGTTCTGCCAGCACCAGCTGTGAGATATTTACGGCCTGTTGCCGCGCGTCCCCCCGGCGACCGTTGGACACGGCCGCCGCCGGCGCTCTCGGGGGTTCAGTCGACAAAACCCCCGCGGCGCCTTCGCGCGCGTCGGCAGGTGGAGTTAAGACGGAGGTGTCCGACGGGGCGCGCGGGGGGGGGGGGGCGCTCCTGGCCTTATATCTGAGGCCTGGCTCGCCGCGCTGCGAGCGCTGCCAACCCGAGAGAGGAACACGATACCTCCCCCCCTCCTCCCCCCTCCTCCCCCGCTCCCTCCCAGCCAATCAGGGCTGAGTCTGGGGGGGGGGTGCAGTGCAAGGGCAGCACTTCTGAGGTGATGGCGTTGGTTTGGGGGAAGGGACGGGGGGGGGGGCTGGGCCGCCGGGCTTGTGAATCACGCCCACGCTCGCCGACATTCCCGGTGAACCCGCGCGCTGAAAACGGAACAAAAACACACAAAGACAAACACACACACACACACACACACACACACATACACACCCCGCCTCCAGCGCGGCGAGCACGCCATCACTAATCCCGGTGCGTACGTCGCACAAATGCCCCCCCGTAATACCCGTAATCCACCTGCGCTCGGGCCACGCCGCCCGCCGACCTGTCGGGTCGCATCGCCGCCGCGCTCGCCCCCCCGAAAGGTGCGAAGAGAACGACCTCAGCCGTCGCGCTCCTCTCCTTCCTCTGCCGTCGGCGCTGGAGCTCGACTGATCCTGATCGCTCGGACCGTTTAAAGTTGAATTATTGTTGTCGTCAGGATGAGACGCTTGACCCGGTGACCTTGAACTGGTCTTTCAAAATAAAAGTTTAAACCCTCGCTGATATCAGCTGTTACTGGGATGTGTTGGGGAGAGATTACCGCCACCTTTTGTTATTAACTCGATGTTATTAACTCGTTATTAACGTTTTCACGACGTCCCAATACTAAAGTAATTCGACTTTACCAATCTGAGAAAGACCGGTCCATCAGAAAACCCACAGCCTCACGTGACAGTAAACGCAGCGCGACTTATTTTGAAGGTTTCCTGTATAACCTCAGTGTTCCAGGCCTTAGAGGTTGGGAAAGGCGGAACAAGTGCTGCTGTCAGGTTCCTGTAATCTGATTATCGATAATCTGAAACCCTCCGGGCGAACGGCAGCTCTCTCTGACGCGCTTCTGGCCGCTGCCCAGTCGTCTTTGATCCTTCGCAAACGCGCGAACAAAAGCAGCCCGACACACAAATGTCGTCCAGACAAAACAACCGCGACGGCGGGCGGGGCGGGGCGTTCGCCGCGCTCGACCTCAGCAGTGGGAGGCGTTTTCTCTCAAGAGGCCTCGTGCAGCCGGCGGCGGTTGCGGCGAGCATCAGGGGGTAGTGGGGGGGCGGGGCTGTGATCACAGCGCCATCAGACCAACCGTCACGCCTGCGGAAGGTCGCCCCGTCAACCACAACCTTCACGGTGGAGGGGCGGCTCTCCGAAACCAGCGGGACAGACGCCGCCACAAAGCCTCGGCCCCCGCCGCCGCCACCGCCACCGCCGCCGCCTTGTCACCTCCCCCTTCGCCCATTAAAGAGCCACACAAGGTCACACAAGGTCAAAGCGGCGCCCGGGGACAACGACAGAGCCGGGACGGGGGGACGGCGGCGGCGCTGGTCGGGGAGTCAAGGAGAAAGAACAGGTGGGACTTCAGAGCGACAACACGGACCATCAGCCATAAATCTCCCCGACAGACCCCTCCTCCACGCGCCCCCCCCCAGCGGGTCGGGGGGGGGGGCTGAGGAAGGTGTCAGCGCGGCGGCTGATGACACAGAACAGGTCAGTCACTCTGCGCTCCTCGCTATCTGCGCCGCAAAGTCCTCACAGGCGCCGTCCGCGGCGTCCCGGGGGAGGGGGGCAGGGGGGCAGGGGGCGGACCCCCTCCCCAAATCGGGATGTTTTAAAAATAACAGCTTAAAAACCACAGTCAGAAACGGTCGCACAACGGGAGGTCAATTCAAACCAATCGCACACACACACACACACACACTCTCTCACACACACTCACACACACACACTCTCACACACACTCACACACACACACTCACACACACACACACACTCATACACACACACACACTCAGACACACACACACGGCTGAAGGGCTGCTTCTTACCGTGAACAGATTAAAGAAGGTGAGACAGG
Source organism: Lagocephalus sceleratus (assembly GCA_911728415.1). Taxonomy (NCBI): domain Eukaryota; kingdom Metazoa; phylum Chordata; class Actinopteri; order Tetraodontiformes; family Tetraodontidae; genus Lagocephalus; species Lagocephalus sceleratus. Next base: position 11,842,205 of record CAJVRN010000126.1, read on the forward strand.
CGGGGGGGTGGGGTGGGGTGGGGGGGGCAGCTCCCAGTTAGTCCCAGTCTGAACGGCAGAACTCAGACCAGCACGCGTGCCATCGCTCCCGGCCGGACTGACGACTGCTGCTGGAAGCCCTCGCTCTGGACACCCCCGGATGGCCCTCCTGACTGGACACCCCCAGCCCCCCCTTCCGCGGGCGCGCCGCGTCCCTCCCCACCCCCCTCACAGACCCCTCCCAGGTCGCCCCTCTGCCCTAATATGCCTCCAGCAACTGCCACCGATCCGTCAGCGTCTGTGATGACATCCCGGGA
>CAJVRN010000126.1:11847500-11862500 GCA_911728415.1 Lagocephalus sceleratus
AACCAGTTCAATAATATAAACAACTGCCAGAATCCTCCAGAGGAATGATGCGCGCTGTGTGTGTGTGTGTGTGTGAGCCAGTGGGTGGATGTGTGTGTGTGTGTGTGTGTTTTACATGGGAGCGCGTGTGGGCTGGAGAGCAGTAGAGGCCCAGGCGAGAGGTGAGGACGAGTCAGCCATTGAACACCATCAAATAAAGTGTTATCTAATCCTGCTCTGACAGAAAAGCACACGTTCTATCGACTGAGCGGGAAAACAACCCGGCTGCTGCGGAGACGCCGAGCGCCGGGAAGCCAAGAAACCGATTTCTTCTTCTTCCCGCAACACTTCATAGCACAGCCGAGGTATTCGGTCACTTTCTGGGCTCAAATTTAACGACCCAACGTGATCGTTTACAAGTCAGATGCTGATGAAGCCGCTTCTAAACACACGTTTCATCACATTAAGGTCTAACAGTGAAGGACACTCTTTAATGGGGATAAGTCGGTTTTAACGATATCGCCTGATGAATCTACTCGATTCTTTAAGTGGTATTCTTTTGGCCCGTGTCGTGGAGGAATAACGGGAATAACGGGAACGCTCAAAGCTGCATGACAACGCTTCATTCTGGTTGTGGCCCCCAGGGGGCGCTGAAGCTCACCCTGCTGGTCCCCCCAATACACCCCCTACAGGCCCGACAGGGCACGCACACACTAGAGACGCGGTGACTGCATGAAGCCCTCACCACTAGCGGACTGGATGAACACATGAACCAGCACCTCCGAGGTTCACCCCCCCCAGGAGCACGCGGGTCCAGATCGTTGTCGTGGCGACGGCGAGGGAAGCGCTGGACCTCAGCGACACTTGCACACTCCAGCAGACCCGCCGCAGCACGTTCACGGGTGAGCTGACAAACACATGCCCGGAGTGAGCACGGCCTCACACGCACACACACCGAGCCCCCCCCCCACCCCCCTCGGTGGCTGGTGCAGATGGTTCGTAACGCAGCTCGCTGCTCCAGCGAGGGCGAGGTGGACGCACCCTCAGATATTCAAATGAGGCCGTAACCTCTGCAGCACGGAGGGGGGAGGACGTGGGAGGGAGGGGGGGAGGGAAGAGATGATGCTGATGCTGATGGAGGAGAAGCAGAGCGCTCCAGTGGGGGGGGGGGCTAGACTCTCCTCTCCTCTCAGCTGTTTGCTGTTCCAGCTGTGCCAGAGCGCCGCCTCACGCCACCGCTCTCACGCCATCGGGCCCCTGCAGCACTCCGCCTGGGCTACTCTGAACCCGTCGACCCCCCCCGCAGGGGTCCGCAGGTACGCGACGTGGTCTCGAGGGAGGCCGAAGGTGCGAGGTCGCGACCCACGCGCTGAGGTTGCGCGGCGATGAGGAGCGGGAGGCGGAGGGATATCTGGGGGATTTGGGGCTTTATTTGTGGTGCTTTGTGTCTGAGGGTCGATAAAAGCCTTCTGCTGCTGCAGGCAGGATGTGCAGCTCTTCTGAAGGTCCTAAAAACAGACGTATGGCCTGTGCTGCTCCGCGCGGCGTCTTCTATACCTCCTCCCCCCCGGTGGCTCCTTGTAGGTGTGCGGCCCTCCTTCATCCTCCTCCAGACTCGCTTTGTTCCCCGCTCACGCGTTCTTTCGTAATCTTCCCCCGCGTGTCGTTTCTGGAGCGCCCTGCCGAAAATACCGCGCCGACCTCCGCTGACCCCTCGAAGGGGAAGCGCGGACTCGCTGGACACGACGCCAGCGACCCCCCCCCGGGGCCCCGCACGACCTCCGCCGCTTATCTCTGATTTTCACTTCGACCCAAATGAATCAAATCAATCCTGAAGTCAATAAATGTGCAGAAAACTTCTGCGGTCTCCGTCTCGGTTCCGTGTCGAGGTTCAGGAATAAACCTAACGAGCCTCCAAGAAGGCAACGGCGGTCCCAGAACAACGGCGAGCGAGAGGCCGGAGGTCGCCCGGGCGAATTAAACGCCGAGCGGAAGAGACGTTGAAGTAGAGCTCGTTCCCAGGTGGGGAGACACTCAGACAAATTGAGAGAACCCTACTTCAGAGCCCAGATGAGTTCAGCCGCTGCGCTCGCTCCACCTCCAGCTTGTTCTTCGGAATTTAAAGACGTTCAAACAAAAGTCTTCACGTCGGGAAGTCGATCAGCGGCTCAGCTCAACAGGTTCTTATTGAATTTAAGGGGATTTTCACACAGAGGTCGAGTCAAGGTCACAGCAGCGTCCCTGAGCATCCCCACGACCACAGCCCCCCCCGTGGGGTTAATCCTGGTAATTGTGGAGGGCTTTACGCTGGCTGGAGCCTCCTAAAGGTGGGAGGTCACGCCCTGATCCACTGGCCCCCCACCAGCTCCTCACCTGAGCCCGGCCAGTAACCTGAGTTAAGCAGCAGCTTAATCTGGGCGAAGGCAGCGAAAAGGGGCGGAGCCTCGCGGACACGGGACGTAAAGGGAATCTGCAAAGGCGCTCAGCCTCCATAATCTGTGAAATGAACGCTGTTTACATCTGTAAAACGAGGTCAGCGCAGATTTCCATTTGGGTGTTAAAGCTGGTAATTTCCTACGATGACATCTGTGGAAGACGGATAAATTTAGCCTTCCTCGGCGCCGTATTTTTAGCGCGCTAAACGGGCAGGGATTTACCACAGATCTTTTTTTTTTAACTTTCTTTATTTTCACAGATGGTGATGAAACAACAGACCGGGACGAGCGCGTCTGACGCCTTCAGACGATCCGTTCTAATAACAACGGCGGCTTTTTTCCGTCGGGGCGGCCCTTTGGAGCCCCCCACCCCCCCACCCCCTCCCCCCCCCCCGGACCCTCCACCCGAACGCCGGCGGTCCAGCACAGGAGCCCGACAACCGCGTCAGCCAGGACAAAGTCCACCCAACCAGTTTGGGTCCAACATTCTCCCGTTTAAGCCGGGAGCTGAAAGCTGAGACGCGCTGTTGCCTCCCGTCCAGAAATCCACAACCGAAGCTTGTTTTCATGGCAACGCGGCGTTCTAGCGCTCCCTACCCCGTTTCGCTGATCCAAGCGCACAAATATGTGTGTGGGAAACTAAAAAACAAACGGTCATTAGGACAGGATTGTTAGTCACATGATGAGCGTTAATCACTTAAAATCCTGGTTTGTCCAATCAGAAGGGAGCGTTCCGTCGTGGGGGCGGGCCTTAGACTCAGACGCGCGCCACGGCCGAATCGCCGCGCTTTCGCGGCGTTAAACGGCTTCAAAGTGGCCCGACCTCGTTCACTTATCGGCCCCACACATCCTTCAGATAAACGAGACCAGATTAGGGCGCTGAGGAGGATATTTAAAAAGGATTCAATTAAGGATGAAGCCCAAAAGCGCGCGCAACAAGCAGCGCACCAGAGGCCTTTCCCAGCAACGCTATCTAAACAAGCGGCGCCTGGCTCCCCGGGGACGCTCCGAACCCTCCCTCATGACTCAGTAATGGGACTGCTTCTACACAAAAACGCTTTCAAACTTTACTCGCTCATTCCGACGCTTTAAGGAAGCAGAAATGTGGCGTACAGTCAGACTTGACTTGGTCGTTGCTTTCCAGAGATCTCGTCGCGTCAATCGGACATCGTGGGCGGGTTTCGGCCTTTTGATGAAGGTCAAGTTTCCATAATTGGCGTTTTTTTTTGTTTGTTTTTCCTCTCCGGCTACAATGTCGCTGCGGCCCCCCCGTCCCCTGACGACATGAGGCGCTCCTGCGCCCGCACACGTTCGTTAGAGGCGCGCGAGCGCCGCCGAGCCCACCTCTCCTCCTACGGGAGCTACAGGACGACCGGATCTGATTGGATCTGCCTTCAAAACCTGGCTGGAGCCTCCAGACCAGGGGCCTCCAGGTCCTCCCTGGTCTAGAGGGTCCAGACCAGGGTCTCCAGGTCCCTCCTGGTCTAGAGGGTCCAGACCAGGGGTCTCCAGGTCCCTCCCTGGTCTAGAGGGTCCAGACCAGGGTCTCCAGGTCCCTCCTGGTCTAGAGGGTCCAGACCAGGGGCCTCCAGGTCCTCCCTGGTCTAGAGGGTCCAGACCAGGGTCTCCAGGTCCCTCCTGGTCTAGAGGGTCCAGACCAGGGGTCTCCAGGTCCCTCCTGGTCTAGAGGGTCCAGACCAGAGGTCTCCAGGTCCTCCCTGGTCTAGAGGGTCCAGACCAGGGGTCTCCAGGTCCCCCCCAGAGGTCTCCAGGTCCCCCCCCCAAAGGTCCATGAGGCTGCAGGTTCTGGTCCAACCCAGCAGCAGCAGCACCAGACTGGACTCACTTCATCAACTCATCTGAGTCTTCAACAGCTGACTGGTCAAACTGGGTGAGCTGGACTGGTGGGACCAGAACCTGCAGCCCAGTGGGGGGGGGTTCAGACCCCTGGTCCAGAGGCTCCTCATGGTGGAGGTCACTATCAACCCCGGTGGTGACCGATGGTTAACTAGTAGGAGACCGGACGGAGAAGGACCATCTGAGATAGACAGACAGATAGATAGATGGATAAATGGATAGATAGATAGATAGATAGATAGATAGATAGATAGATAGATAGATAGATAGATAGATAGATAGATAGATAGATAGATAGATAGATAGATAGATAGATAGATAGATAGACAGATAGATAGATAGATAGATGGATAAATAGATAGATAGATAGATAGATAGATAGATAGATAGATAGATAGATAGACAGACAGACAGATGGATAAATGGATAGATAGATAGATAGATAGACAGATAAATAGATAGATAGATAGATGGATAGATGGATAGATAGATAGATAGATGGATAGATAGATGGATAGATAAATAGATGGATAGATAGATGGATGGATAAATAGATAAATAGATGGATGGATAGATAGATAGATAGATAGATGATAGATAGATAGATAGATAGATAGATAGATAGATAGATAGATGGATAGATGGATAGATAGATAAATAGATAGATGTATAGATGGATAGATAGATAAATAGATAGATGTATAGATGGATAGATAGATAGATAGATAGATAGATGTATAGATGGATAGATAGATAGATAGATAGATAGATAGATGTATAGATGGATAGATGGATAGATAGATAGATAGATAGATGGATAGATGGATAGATGGATAAATAGATAGATGTATAGATGGATAGATGGATAGATAAATAGATAGATGTATAGATGTATAGATGTATAGATGTATAGATAGATGGATAGATAGATAGATAGATAGATAGATAGATAGATAGATAGATGGATAGATAGATGTACAGATGTAGATAGATGGAGCCAGGAGAGACATCTGCTCTGGTCCCTCCCCACCCTGCTGTTCCCGGCTCTGAGGACATGCGGAGGCCATTTTGCAGCTCCGTGGGGGGGGCGTGGACCGTTGTTGGGGGGGGCATGAACCGTTGGGGGGGGGCCCTACTTCACACTCTAAGTGGCTGACCCCCCCTGAGCAAAAACACCTCTGGCTTCACGTTCCATTAAGGCAGGGAGAGCGAGGACGCCTTTCTGCCTCTTCAGCGAGGAGGAGAAGCTGCCCCCCCCCTCCTGCCCCCCCGGCCCCCCCCGATTGAATCACAGCCAATGGCAGAAGGCAGCGGCCCGCTGAGCTCTTCCTGTTCTGCTCGCCCAGCGCGGGAGCAGCTGTGGACCACGGCTGGACCTGCACGAAGAGGGGAGAGGGCGGCCCGCCGGGGCAGGTAGTGGGGGCACCGGGGGGGCACCAGGGGACGACGACACCGGGGGGGGGGGGCTTCAGAGGAGAGACGCGTGCTGGGACGCCAACAGGCCAGGACTCATCCTGGAGGTCCTGATGGGACAGCAGCATCCCAGCGTCTGTGGGGGGGTGAGGGGGTGAGGGGTGAGGGGGTGAGGGGTGGGGGTGAGGGGGTGAGGGGGTGAGGGTGGTGAGGGGGTGAGGGGTGAGGGGGTGAGGGGGTGAGGTGAGGGGGTGAGGGGGTGAGTGAGGGGGTGAGGGGGTGGGGTGAGGGGGTGAGGGGTGAGGGGGTGAGGGGGAGGGGGTGAGGGGTGAGGGTGAGGGGTGAGGGGGTGAGGGGTGATGGGTGAGGGGGTGAGGGGGTGAGGGGTGAGGGGGTGAGGGGGTGAGGGGATGAGGGGTGAGGGGGTGAGGGGGTGAGGGGTGAGGGGATGAGGGGTGAGGGGGTGAGGGGTGAGGGGGTGGGGTGGGGTGAGGGGGTGAGGGGTGATGGGTGAGGGGGTGAGGGGTGAGGGGGTGAGGGGGTGAGGGGGAGGGGGTGAGGGGGTGAGGGTGAGGGGGCTCCTCAGGCAGACTGCAGTCGACTCCCCCTTTCCTCCCCTACTTCGTGACTCCGAGCGTTCGAAGGCCTTTTCAGAGAATCCTCAGATTACCGTTTCTTTTTTCTTTTCTTAAAGACGTGCCCGCGCTCTGCTCGACCCGCGACGGCGGCGCAGGGCTTCGCCCGCGGTCACGCTTCGCCTGCCGTCACGCTTCTCGGGGGAGCAAAAGCCCGTTACCAGAGCCGAGGCCACAAGTCATCTGCAGCTTAAGCCCATTTTCACAAAGCTGGATACAATATTTAGCTCAAGTTATAGATGGAGAGAGAGAGTGTGTGTGTGTGTGTGTGTGTGAGTGTGTGTGTGAGTGTGTGAGGGTGTGTGAGTGTGTGTGAGTGTGTGTGAGCGTGTGTGTGTGAGTGTGTGTGTGTGAGCGTGTGTGTGTGAGTGTGTGTGTGAGTGTGTGTGTGTGAGTGTGTGTGTGGGTGTGTGTGTGAGCGTGTGTGTGTGTGTGTGTGAGTGTGTGTGTGTGAGCGTGTGTGTGAGCGTGTGTGTGAGCGTGTGTGTGTGAGTGTGTGTGTGTGAGTGTGTGTGTGAGCGTGTGTGTGTGCGTGTGTGTGTGTGAGAGCGTGTGTGTGTGAGTGTGTGTGTGTGTGTGTGAGCGTGTGTGCATGTGTGTGAGAGCGTGTGTGTGTGAGTGTGTGTGTGTGTGAGTGTGTGAGTGTGTGTGTGTGAGCATGTGTGTGACAGTGTGTGAGAGCGTGTGTGTGTGAGTGTGTGTGTGAGTGTGTGTGAGATGTGTGTGAGGTGTGTGTGTGTGTGTGTGAGTGTGTGTGAGGTGTGTGTGTGAGCGTGTGTGTGTGAGCGTGTGTGTGTGAGTGTGAGTGTGTGTGAGTGTGTGTGAGTGTGTGAGTGTGTGTGAGCGTGTGTGTGAGGTGTGTGAGTGTGTGTGAGTGTGTGTGAGGTGTGTGAGTGTGTGTGAGGTGTGTGTGAGGTGTGTGTGTGTCACTTTGACATCTTGAAAGAAGAAACAAAAGTGTTTACTTCCGATCCCGCGGCTCCTCACCACAAAGACGAGGTGCTGATATTAAAGCCGTCTCTCCGCTCACATCGTTCATGTCGAAGGTGGAATCGAGACCTCAGACGACTCCTGGTGTCGACGTGAGAGCGGAGAGCTTCCAGCCAGATGTGATGCTGGCACATCTGGAGGCACGGGGGTGAGGCGCGGCTCGGCTCACCTCCACAGGTGACCTCTCAGACCCTCTGCTGGGTCCTCACACTGATGCCTCTCAGAGCCTCGACTGTGCCCCCCTCACCCCCTCACCCCCTGACCCCCCTCACCTCACCCCCTCACCCCCCTCACCCCCCTGACCCCCCTGACCCCCCTCACCTCACCCCCCTCACCCCCCTCACCTCACCCCCCTGACCCCCCCGACTCTCTGATGAGTCAGCGTATTCTGGTGTCGCTGTCGGGACAGACTCACACATGAGGCCCTAATCTGCCCCCCCCCCCTCTGGACTCTCTCTGGATCACGCGACGGCTTTTGGGCGAACCTGGAGGTCACCTAGAGGTCACCTGGAGGAGACGCCGAACCCCATCGGTGCTGCCCTACATACCCCCCCCCAGTGAGACCAGGGCCCTCCGTGGAGCCTCCCCATCAGTCAGCCCTGACTCACCGTAGATGACCTCACGTAGTCGTGATCAGGAACGCTCTCTGAAGGTCACCAGCCCACCACAGGACACACACCAGTACCACCAGTGCCACCAGTAACACCAGTACCACCAATAACACCAGTAACACCAGTAACACCAGTACCACCAGTAACACCAGTGCCACCAGTACCACCAGTAACACCAGTACCACCAGTAACACCAGTGCCACCAGTACCACCAGTAACACCAGTAACACCAGTACCATCAGTACCACCAGTACCACCAGTAACACCAATAACACCAGTAACACCAGTATCATCAGTACCACCAGTAACACCAATAACACCAGTAACACCAGTAACACCAGTACCATCAATAACACCAGTACCACCAGTGCCACCAGTAACACCAGTGCCACCAGTACCATCAATAATACCAGTACCACCAGTAACACCAGTAACACCAGCAACACCAGTCACTGACACTCTCCAGTTAACAGACAAAAACACCACCCTGGGTCTGAGGTCATCAGACTGGGGGGAACTCCAGGACCTTTGACCTCTGAGGAGCAGACTGGACCTGACTTTAGTTCTGGTCCCCCAGGACCTTGGACCTGACTTTAGTTCTGGTCCCCCAGGACCTTGGACCTGAGACTGGACCTGACTTTAGTTCTGGTCCCCCAGGACCTTGGACCTGACTTTAGTTCTGGTCCCCCAGGACCTTGGACCTGAGACTGGACCTGAGACTGGACCTGACTTTAGTTCTGGTCCCCCAGGACCTTGGACCTGAGACTGGACCTGAGACTGGACCTGACTTTAGTTCTGGTCCCCCAGGACCTTGGACCTGAGACTGGACCTGAGACTGGACCTGACTTTAGTTCTGGTCCCCCAGGACCTTGGACCTGAGACTGGACCTGAGACTGGACCTGATTCGGTCGTCCTGGACGTGGGTGCCCCCCCCCGGCCCAAAAGGTTCCCGGGAGGGACTCCGAACTCCGAGGACTCTCCGGGAGAAAAGCAGTTCCGCGCAGCGGGTCGGCCCGGGGGGGGTCGGGGGCCCCCGAGGGAGACCCCCCGACCCCCCCCCCGGGCCGACCCCCCCCCGGGGACCCAGAAAGAAACTCTTTACTCCCCCAAAACCAACGAGACAGTCGCGAGGACCGGACCCCCCCGGACGCCCCCGGACCCCCCCGGACCCCCCCCCGCGTCAAAGAGGTCCGCGACGCCTCACGCGAACTTTCCGATGAACGCGACGCGCTCCGGACGACGGGGGGTCAGGGGGGGGCTGACAGCCGTCCTGACGGCTCCTCGGGGGGGGGTCCTGGGGGGGGGGTCCTGGGGGGGTCCTGGGGGGGTCCTGGGGGTCCTGGGGGGTCCTGGGGGGTCCTGGGGGGTCCTGGGGGGTCCTCCATCACGTAAAGCTGCACCTCACGCCGGACCCCCTGCGTGTCCTTGACGGCCGGGGGGGGGGCAGCCTCCCCGGAGTTCTGAAAGCGCAGCGGGGCGCCGGGTGCGCGGCTGCAGCCCCCCCTCACCCCCCCTCACCCCTCCTCACCCCCCCCTCACCCCCCCAAAGGCGCCAGAACGTGACAACCGGGGACGAGAGGCGCTCCAAAGAGTGACTTACCCGCATCTGCCTCCCGCAGCGGCGCCGCACTTTGACGCGTCGAGGGCCGGGGGGGGCGCGCCGGGGCGAGTCTGCGCGTCCCGCGGTGGGAAAACAATTTTAAAAGAGTCTCCGGACTTGATGTGGGCAATTATTTAGTTATGGCAAATGGTGCCTAATCTGTCCTGTGGCATTGCTTTATGACTGACGGCCGCCTCGGCCAATCGGAGCGGGCTGCGGGCGCCGCCTCGGCCAATCGCAGCGGTGGGCGGGGCTTAGGGCGGCGCGCCGCGTCGGGAGGGGGTATCCCTCCGCGCGCTTCGGCAGGACCAGCTGATCGTCCGCGTCGGGAGGGTTTATTTTAGGACGATTTGCGCTTTCGCAGCCGACAAATGTCTCCGAACCTGCGGGTTTGGGGCTTAAACGCGTCCGAGTCGGCTGCTGCGACGCGCTCGCGCGGGTTGCCGAAGACTCGCGTTTAGTTTCGGAGCACAAACAAGGACAAACAACACAAACCGCGTCTCTTTCGGGTGAATCGCAGCTCCTCGCTTTAGTTTATTTCGGGTTTAAAAAATAAAAAAAAAGCGGGAACGCAGAACGCGGTACTTTCGCCGCGGGACTATTTTCCCCCGGCGGAAGGACACCATTGTTTACAGTGAGCGGAAGAGTGACGCACAGCGGCAGCGTGGCGCGCGACCGGACAGGTGCGGCCCCCTTTAACCGTGACGTCATCGCTGGCTTTCATCGGCGCGTGACGTCACGACGGCGCAAGAAGCTTTGATGAACAAAGCGTCGTTGTCGTCGTTGTTGTTGTTTACGTGACATCAAAGTAAAGTCTCCTCTACTCGTCACCCGGTTTGTTTATTTCGTTATTTCAGAGTTTTTAACGTCTTGAAAAACTAAATTTCTGAGCAAAAATCAGAAAAAAACAAAGCTTTTTGTTCCCGCCTGCAGGGGGCGCTCGAGTCCATCAGAGGTCAGTCACGTGGGCGTCACGTGACGTGCCTCAAAAAATAGTTTTTAAACTTTGTTTAAAAAGTATTTACAGAATTTAAGAGAAAGTGTGATGATTGAAGGCGTTTTCAGGCTTAAATTCATTAAATTTGTTATGCTTAAATTGGTTGTATTTATTCCCTCTCTTATGTTTGACCGTAAATTTGTCAAATTAATGTTTTAAATTAACTGTAAATTGAATATTCGGGTGGTTCTAAATGGGTCGCAGGTGTCATCTAAGCTCAGGTGTGATCGACCCTCGTGCTGGATGAGAGCAGCCTCCCTCCCTCCGCGCTGACCCGCTGCTCCGCCGCTCTCCACAGCATCCTGTCAGCTGCCTAGCAACGGTCAGTGTCCATGGCAACGGATGCAACACACGCCCCCCTCCCGACGCACCCTTCAATTAGCCCGAAATTGCAGCAATCAGAAGATAAGAGTCGCTCGTCCTGTTAATAGAGGAAACCTCTGGAAGACCTGTCAGACAGATGACGGGAGGAGGAGGAGGGGGAGGAGGAGGAGGAGGAGGAGGAGGAGGAGGAGGAGGAGGAGGAGGAGGAGGAGGGGAGGAGGAGGAGGAGGAGGAGGGAGGGGGAGGAGGAGGAGGAGGAAGAGGAGGAGGAGGGAGGAGGAGGAGGAGGAGGAGGGGAGGAGGAGGAGGAGGAGGGAGGAAGAGGAGGAGGGAGGAGGAGGAGGAAGAGGAGGAGGGGGAGGAGGAGGAGGAGGAGGAGGAGGAGGAGGAGGAAGGAGGAGGAGGAGGAGGAAGAAGAGGAGGAGGGAGGAAGAGGAGGAGGGAGGAGGAGGAGGGGAGGAGGAGGAAGAGGAGGAGGGAGGAGGAAGAGGAGGAGGAGGAGGAGGAGGAGGGAGGAGGAAGAGGAGGAGGAGGAAGAAGAGGAGGAGAGGGAGGAGGAGGAGGAGGAAGCCCCCCCCCCGTGAGTGATGGGGTCAGCGAGCCGCTCCGGGTCCTCTTCACATCCTCTTCTCCTCACAGACGCGGAAATTCTGCTCTAATTAAAGAAAAGTCGAGTTCTGCGAAGCTGCGCAGACGAAAGAAGATTAACGGAGAAACGTGTCCCTCTAGTGGATTAAACCACCAGTCACACTTGATGGATGGAAACGTTAACCGTTAAACATCTATACGTCTATCTATACATCTGTCTGTCTGTCTGTCTGTCTATCCTTCCATCCATCCTTCCTTCCATCCTTCCTTCCTTCCTTGGTTGAAGCCCTCAGTGTATCTCTCCTCCTCTACTCCTCCATCATCCTCTCAGATGGTCCTTCTCCGTCTGGTCTCCTACTAGTTAACCATCGGTCACCACTGGGGTTGATAGTGACCTCCACCATGAGGAGCCTCTACCAGGGTCCACCAGGGGTCTGCATCCCCCCCCACTGGGCTGCAGGTTCTGGTTCCACCAGTCCAGCTCACCCAGTTTGACCAGTCAGCTGTTGAAGACTCAGATGAGTTGATGAAGTGAGTCCAGTCTGGTGCTGCTGCTGCTGGGTTGGACCAGAACCTGCAGCCTCATGGACCTCTGGGGGGACCTGGAGACCCCTGGGGGGGACCTGGAGACCTCTGGGGGGGACCTGGAGACCCCTGGGGGGACCTGGAGACCCCTGATCTGGACCCTCTAGACCAGGGGGACCTGGAGACCCCTGAGGGGACCTGGAGACCCCTGATCTGGACCCTCTATACCAGGGGGGACCTGGAGACCCCTGTGATACAGTGTTGGATCATAACTGAACGTTTACTACTACTACTGCAGTGTATGATTGGAATTTAATAAAAGTACCACATCAGTGGAGGATAGGTGATTGTTAATGTTCCTAACAGTCACGTGCGGCTTCTGTTTCTGTTTCTACGGTTACAGTATTTAAATGGTTTCATCCGTTCATCCTCTTGTTCCTCCTCAGAGGGTCGTGGGGGGCTGGAGCCTGTCCCAGCTCACACTGGGAGAAGGTGGGTCCACCCTGGACTGGACAGTCAGTCTCAGGGCTGACACACACACACACCACACACACACACACACACACACACACACACACACACACACACACACACACACACAGAACCATGGAGAGCCTCCACAGAAAGACCCCAGCCTCCATCCCAACCAGGATTTTCCTGACCATGTTTTATTTATTTAGAGAATAAGCTGTAATGACTCGTGCTCGTCAATGTGATGAAAGGGTTGTAATAACAAAGGTCACCACAAGAGGGAGACAAAGGATTAGAAAATGCACAGAGGTGCGTTATACCGTGTGTCCAACAGGGGGCGCCCTACATACGACACTATAACCAGAGGGTTCAGAAAAGAATGTTTATAAATGTAAACGATTAGTCCATCCCAATTTACGGCTAAATATATATATATATATATATATATATATATATAAATATATATATATATACACATATATAACTGTCTATCTGTATATGTATATTTGCGTGTGTGTGTGTGTGTGTGTGTGTTTTTCCATCAGGCCGTCAAAAATAGACGTTTCTTCGGTGCCGTTTGGGAATCCAAACGATTCTCTGAGTCTTTCTGTCTCTTTTATCTCACTGATCATTTAATCCTCTGATGTTTCCGTAAAAGATCAAAGAAATACGAGAAACAGCTGTTTGATCCTGCAGAACATGCTCGTGAACATCTGCAGAATTTTGCTGACGTCAGGAAAATAAACGTTTAAACACCAAAAACGATATAAATTAGTTTATTTAATATAAACGAATAAACACAATTAATTAAACTAATTAAAATGTTTGTGTTGAAACGCGGCGAAATAGACCAATAACTGATCAATACGATTAAAGGGTGACGTGAACGTGCTGATGGAAGTATGAGAAGATATTAAAATAATCATTAATGTAAAATAACACCAATGATGATGAACGGAAACGCGTTTAAATGTCACGTATTTGGTGTTTTTATCACAACACATCTGTTAAAGGAGGTTCTGGTCGTCCTGAACAGATTTTTACATCATTTGGTCCATGACGGGTTTTCATTCTCCACGTTTTCATCACCTGAACCCTCCTCGCCTCCTCGCCTCCTTCGCCTCCTCGTTTCCTCCCCTGCTCTTCCTCTCCTTCTCTGGCTCCTCTCCGTGTGTTCTTCACCTCCTCCTCTTCCTCCTCTTCCCCTCCTGCTGGCCTGAGCGAACAGAGCCTCTTTTCTTTCCTCTCCTCCTCTTTCTCCTCTTCCTGGAATTCACTTTTAATTTATGTGCATATTAATTATTTCTCTTTTGTAATTTCCACCGTGGGACACGACACGATGTTATGAGCGCGCGTGCACCCCCTCCCTTTACTTTGTTAATTTAAATGAGAAGAAAGATTCATCTAAACGGATTATCAACCCTTTACATGATCACTTTGACTGTTTTTAATTTTTTATTTAATTTTTTCGTTTTTATTTGCATGTTTGTTCGTTTTTTTTATTTTGTAGCTTTTGGACACGAGCCAGTGTTCGGCCTTAATGTGAGCAGCTGAATATGTTTAAGTTGTATTTCTCCAGTGAAAACAGCAACTCTGATTTAGGGGACATCGATCATTTATGGAGCTTCGATCATCGACGTCAAAAGTTTAAGCTTTGGACAAAAAATAATATTATTTAAGCGTAAAAAAACGGACGAATTTAAAATTTATAACGTGGTTCCTTTAAAAAAAGCGTTTGATATTTTAAAACCTGTTTCAAAGCAGCAAAACAATAATCCACCCTCAGTGTTCATGCTTTAATCACACCTTTTCATAATTTATTTCAACGTTCACGCTCAGGTTTGATTAGTAATAAATTATCAATCAATTATTAATCAATCAATCACGTTAAAAGGTCAGTCCGGTTGTTTTGTGACAGAATAAATTAATTAACCACATTAACTTTGTTTTTTAAATCAACACACACACACACACTATCCGTAGTCAGTAGAAATACACTGGCGTGCGCGTGCGTGTGATTAAAGGATCGATCCGCGTGTTTGAAATAAATCAAATATTTTGAAATATTTTTGAATATTTTTACTGAGTGCAGAAATATGAGGACGAGATCCTGCGCGAGGAGACTCATCAATTATTAAACACACACACACTCACTCACTCACACACACACACACACACACACACACACACGAAGATGACGGGTTGAGGTAGCCCCTCACGAGCCCCTCAGTCACCTGTCCTGACGTGAAACCTGCAGGTGAGGGCGCGTGCTCGTAGACCCGTCCTGCACGAGCCAAATGAAACCGGGATCAAAGCCTCTGGTGTCTTTGATCCACTGGAGTCTTTGATCTGATCAAAGACTGGAGCGGATCAAATATCCGAGCGCTTCAACGTTTTTACGATAATTGTAATATTTGTGCTGCTTCCGGTATTAAAAAAAACAAATATGTGTGTGTGAGAATGTGTGTGTGTGTCTGTGAGTGTGTGTGTGAGTGTGTGTGTGTGTGAGTGTGTGTGTGTGTGTGTGTGTGAGTGTGTGTGTGTGTGAGTGTGTGTGTTAAATATGAAGCCGTAT
>CAJVRN010000126.1:11870000-11877500 GCA_911728415.1 Lagocephalus sceleratus
AGAAGTGATGAGGCACCAAAGGGAACCACGCGAAGCCTTTTTGGTGCCTTAAAAAAAAAAAAAAAGCCGACGTCGTTGAAGCGTCTCGGATTTGTGGAACGCGTGCGTTCGTCTTGGCGACGGGTCTCTCAAAACAGGCTAATTTCTTTTGGGGGGGGGTCCCAGCGGGGGCTCCTGGTGGACCAGGGCCCAGGTCCTGGTGCAGGTGGAGGCCCAATGTCTCTCTCTCTCTCTCTCTCTCTCTGGGGGGGGTTTTGATGGGGGTCTGAGCTGTGCTTGTGTACCCCCCCCCGTCCTGAAGCTCCTTATCTCGGCTGGACTCGTCCCCATCAGACAAACCCGTCACTCTTGTAGTCGCGCCCTTTAATTTAAAACGCATTTGGGTCGTGGTGGGGGGGCGCCGTTTGAAGCCCCCCCCCCCTCCGGAGGCAATCAGCGGGTGAGGTGGACGGCGCCGGACCGCGTCCCCTCCCTCTCCCGCATCGTCTCTGACGCGCCAGAACTTTGGGGTGGGGTGGGGGCGTAAAGGGAGCTTTGTGATTGGTTGAGGGGGGGGCGGGACCGCATCACGAGGGAGGGCCGAGCGGTCCGAGGACGCAGGAGATGCGCGTCTGCGGGAGCGCGACGCTGACCCTCTGCTGTCCCACAGGTCACGGGTGCGGCGGCGGCGGGGGGGGGGCAGCCTTCGGGGTTGGTTGTTATCTTTGGTTATCTAGCTGTATGAGTGGCGTACATTCTTCATAAAGCTAGATAACCGAAAGTAACAAGAATCCCATTACGCTCCTGGAAAGGCACCAAGACCCCGACGCGCCTGCGCCACCGGACCGGACCAGGACGCCGCCGGAGGGCGGGGCCAGGTAAGACCTCCTCACCTGTCGACCGCCCGCGGCTGGCGCCGGCCGCGGGATCGCCTCTGGTCCGGAGAGCCCCGTGATCCCGGCGTGGGGGGCCACATGCCGCGGCTTAGCCCCAGCGTCACATGACCCCCCCCCAGCAGCCGTCCGACAGTCCCCGAGGGCTCTAAGCTCCGCCCCCCTACGGCTGCTCTGACTCCGGCGGGATTGTCCGAATTAAGAGCGCTCCCTCCACGTTAATCCGGGTCTCCGCCCCCACCGGCACCTTCGGAGAACAGACCAGGACTTGCCCGCCCCCCAGTTTGGCTCCTCGCCATTGTTTGACCTGCCTCCGTTACACCAGGGGAGGCCTGATGGGCGCTGAGCTGCTGCTCACACGCGCGTGTGTGTGTGTGTGTGTGTGTGTGAATGAGTGTGTTCGTGTGTGTGTTCGTGTGTGTTTGAGTGTGTGTGTGTTCGTGTGTGTATGTGTGTTCGTGTGTGTGTGCGTGTGAGTTCGTGTGTGTGTTCGTGTGTGTGTGTGTATATGTGTGTGTGTGTGTTCGTGTGTGTGTGTGTGTGTTCGTGTGTGTGTGTGTGTGTTCGTGTGTGTTCGTGTGTGTGTGTGTGTGTTCGTGTGTGTGTGTGTGTGTGTGTGTGTGTGTGTCAGGGCCAATCAGGCGGAGAGCGTCCCGGGGAGGTCCAGGAGCAGCAGAACATCAGAAGGTTGCGGCTGTAGTCGCTCAATCAGATCTTCGTCCTCACACCTTCTGTGGGCTGATTGAAGCTGTGATTTCGTCCCTGCCCATCAAGCCCCCCCCCACACACACGAGGAGGGCCTCCCTGCTGAGGAGGGGCGGGGGGGGGGGTTGTTCTCAAGGTCGGCGGCTCCAACCCGACCTCCAGGAGGTGCTCCTGCGGATGGAGCAGCCTCGGCCCTGAGGTCAGAGGTCAGGGGTCAGACACCTACCTGGGTCTGTCCACACCTCTGTGTGTGGCTCCAGGGATGGGGGGGGGGGTTGTTTTAGCCTTCACACATTAGCAAGCAGCGCTAGACTCCAACACAAGAATCAGCCTTTGTGCCCCCCACCCCCCCAGTAGACTTTACAGTCAATAGAGCTGCTCCACTTGTCACTGTGGGACAATGTTGCCTCTCTTTCACCCCCCCCCCCCCTTTGAATGGACAAAACTGGAAAATGGCTTCACTGTTGGCACTTAGTGGTGACCCCCCCCACCACACACACACACACACACACACTCAAGGACAGACAGATGGATCTGAGGTGGTCTGTCCAGAGAAGTTTGGTCACTTGGTGCTCGCAGGTGGATCTGGACCTTAGGGTGTGTGTGTGTGTGTCGAGGGGGGGTCTGTGCGTGTATCAGGGGAGTGTGTGTGTCTGTGTGTGGGGGGGGCTGGCTTTTGTGTGGCTCTGATGTGGTCTTCCCAGGCTGGAGGAAGTGTTCGTTCTGGCTTCTGAATCGGCAGCTCAGTCTGGTAGCGTTTCTCAGCAGATCTGCCAAGTTGGCTCCCGCGGTGTGTGTGTGTGTGTTTGTTTGTCTGTGTGTGTGTGTATGTGTGTGTGTGGGGGGGGGGGTCGGCGGATGCCTTCAGATCCCGAGCTTCGCTCACCCAAGGGAGCAACTGTGGGGTAAACAATGAGGAAGAAAGAACTATCAGGGGGAGTTTGGCACTTCTCTGAGGCATGAATGCAGATTCAGAGGGGAGATGTTCGGGGGGGGTTGGGGGGGTTGGGGGGGGTTGGGGGGGTTGGTCAGGCGAGGGGGGTCTCTGCCCTTCAGTCATTCAGCGGCAGGATAAACACGAAAAAACAGCGCACGCATCTGTTTGTTTCGGTCATTAATAAAGCTTTTACCGAGCCTCTGTGACTTGGCAGAGCGTCCGATGGAGGGTCTGCTCGGCCCCCGTTGTCCCCCCCACACACACACACACACACACACACACACACTCACACACCTACCGGTCCACAGCCCCATTGTTGTGTTAGCTGTTAATATCGGCGGCTCCACAATGGGGCCCTTTCTCCGTATTTGCATAAGGCACTTTTCCAACAAGAACCCGGAGAGGGCTTGAAAGCTGGCCCACTCCAGCGCCAGTGGCAAAAAATGTCAAGTGCCAATTAGGAGAGGTTTGCCACCATTCAGCCCCCCCCCATCACACCCCCGACCCCCCCCATCACACCCCCCAGCTCTTCCTCTCCTGTTCCACTCACCCCAACTCTCTCACACTCCAAGTCACCCCTGTTCTCACCACCTCACTCCAGCTCTCCCCTCTCGATGCTCCCAGACAAAAGCCCCCCCCCCACCTCCCGACCTGTGCCCCCCCCCAACTCGGATAATGGAGGATGCTTTCTGAGCGTCGGGCAGCTCGCTCCGATCGGAGGGTTCGTGAACCGGGCCCAACGTGCTCCACCTGCTCGGAACATGGCGCCTCTGTGCGCCTCCAGGCCCAGGGTGGGGGGGTGTGATGATGGGTGGGGGTGTGATGATGGGTGAGGGGGTGACGATGGGTGGGGGGGGGCTCTGGTGGAAGCAGGCGCTGGTCTCCACCAATTAACCAGAACCTCCAGCTGATATCATCCGGGGCTGATGGCGTGGGGCTGCTCGGGGCCGTAACACGCCCCCCCCCTTTAGTTACGGGGCCAGGGGGGCGTGCACGTGGAGCCGCGGCATGCATGGTGGGGGGGGGGGGCACGCGGAGCCTCGTCCTTGAGCGCGACCGGGCGGTGTTTACGTCCGGGGGAGCGTTCCTGGAAGACGAGGAGGATGTATGCAAACGAGGAGGGCAGATTAAGAGCGCGCAAACAAAGAGGTAATCGTGTTTGTTCGACGCCGCAACTGTTTTTGTCCGCCGAGCGTTTACCGAAGTCGCCGCCTCCCGCCACTCACGGCGACCCTGCCCCCCCCCCCTCCCCACCACCATCGCCGCTCTTTCATTCGGGCTGTGAGTCGAGGGCTTTTTTCCTTTCCCACCCTTGATTCTCAGATGGTCGGGCCTGATTTGCATACATCTGCATAATGAAAGTCATTTGCATGCTCAGGGGCAGACTGTACCATGAGAACAGACATGAAAGGTGTGTGTGAGTGTGTGTGAGTGTGTGTGTGTGTGTGAGTGTGTGTGTGAGTGTGTGTGAGTGTGTGTGTGTCGTGGTCGAACATTTCTGTGTATCAACTCTGTCTTTAACCCCCCCTCACGTTCTGATTCTGGTTTCTTGGCAGGTTTCAGCGTCGCCGCCGAAGAAGAGCGTAAAAACAGAAGAAGAAGAAGAGGGGGTGTTGCCCCCCCCTCGCCCTCTTCTGCGTCGCCTCCTCCTTCCTCCTCGCTCCCTCGCCAGCCCTCCTTTTCCTGCCGAGCGAGGACGCAGCCCGCCACCATCTTAGAGCGACGGCGTTGTGAAATGGAAGCGCGAGGACCGGCCGGCGCAGGTAACGCCCCCCGCATTAATCACCTTTGATGTCTCCGTTAATTGCGTGATTTACAAGACGAGCAGGGTGGTGGGGGGGGGCGTGGGCGGGGCTTGTTTCCTTGTGTGTGCGTCCACATTAAATCACTCGCCGCTCTTCGCCGGAGGCTTTTCAGCGGGCATCTGTCCCCGCTGGCACCACGACTCCTCGACCGCTGGGGGGGGGGGGGGGTCACGCGCCCGCCTCGCACAGGCCCGGGCCCTCCCACACGCCAGCGGACATTTTGGAGTAACCGATAGCACGGCGGTCGACGGAGGAGCGACGGGTTCGAGCGAACAAAGCGAGGAGAAGCCCGAAGGCCTCGGCTCTCACTGGTCCCCGCCCACTTGACTGTGAAGCCCCACCCCTTCCGTTTGACCACACCCACTTCTGCGTCACATCGGGACATAAAATCAGATTGCCGTTTACCGCTTCCGTTAAAAAATGGAGGACCACCATAGCCCTCGCATCGCCTCATCGAATTGCCCGTTCGGCTCGCCTGTTAGTATTGTCTGTTCGTATCACCCCTTTGTATCACCCCTTTGTGTCACCCCTTCATATCACCCCTTCGTATCACCCTTTTGTATCACCCCTTCGTATCACCCCTTCGTATCACCCCTTTGTATCACCCCTTCATATCACCCCTTCGTATCACCCCTTCGTATCACCCCTTTATATCACTCCTGCGTATCACCCTTTTGTATCACCCCTTCGTATCACCCCTTCGTATCACTCCTTTGTATCACCCCTTCATATCACCCGATTGTATCACCCCTTCGTATCACCCCTTCGTATCACCCCTTCATATCACCCGTTTGTATCACTCGTTCGTATCGCCCATTCGTATTTTTTTGTCACTCGTTTTTTATCGCCCATTCGTATCGCCCGTTCATGTCGCCCGTGGCGTGGGGGCGCAGAGGCGACCTCGAGGGCGGAGTCAAACCTGTTCCCTTGGAGCTGGGTCCAATCAGGACGCCATCCACGTCCGACCCGGAGCGCCATAATCCCAGCCTGGGCCGTAAACAGGTGGTGGATTGAGCGGGGGGGGGGGGGGGGGGGGGGGCGTCCTCAATTTAGTGTGTAAATTATGCAGAAGCCGAAACAATGCGAACAGTAGACAGTGGAGTGGCTGGCGTTGGCTAATGAGATGATGAGGGGGGGCGGGGCTGGGGGGGGCAGCAGCTTGTGTCTGGGTCTGTGAGGGTCTGGAGGGGCTTTGGCAGGGGGGGCAGACACCGTCCCGTCTGCACATGCCCCATCAGCAGGCTGGGGGGGGCGGCTGGGCCCCCACCCCCCCACAGAGGGAGAGCTCCGGTCCTGGGAACCTCTGTGGCAGGGGTCCCCTCAACACTGGCATGTTGGGGCCCCCCAAAAGTCTGGCTGCATCCCATCCCCCCCCCCTCTTGTCTCCCCGGCCGTCAGCGCCGCCCCGCCCACATCGGGGGGGGGTTCAAGTTCACGGCCAGACCCCCTATTGAGCTGACAGCCTGACTGTTTGCTCAATTCGGCTTCCCTTTTCACAAGTGTGTGTGTGTGTGGGGGGGGGGGGGCAGTACCGGGATAGCTATTCATGGGGGGTGAGAGTGGGGGAGGGGGGGGGGTCCTGGCTCTAAGTTTACTTGGCACGGTGCTCCTCACACACTCTTTCAGCTTCTTCATTACAAGTGTCTTCCACGTTTCTGTCCCTCCTCTTCCTCCTCTTCCTATCCTCGTCCTCCCCAATGCCCCCCCTGCCCGCGTCCACCCCCCCAACCCTAACCCTAACCCCCCCTTTACTAGGCTCCATGCTGGGACTGTAAATTTTCCATTAACAAGCTCATTGACTGTAGTCCTCCACACAAAACAGGGCCGATAACTCACGCTGACTCAAACACCCCGACCTGCCCCCCCACCCCCCGGACCCCCCCAGGACCCCCCCCGTTTATGGGACCCTCACTAATAGCTCCAATGAAGCTCCTGTTTGTGGTTTTCCAGCCACAAAGCGTTTTGTGTCGGCGGTGCACTTGGTGACCCGCTGTAATATTTTAAGTTTGAGCGTCTGAGCTGCTAGAAAATGTGATAAAAACGCTGCTCGCACGCGCACGTGTGTGTGTGTGTGTGTGTGTGTGTGCGCACGCACGCGCGTGTGTGTGTGAGACGCTGGTGTAGCTTAGTGAGCGTCACATGCCTCCTCTTTGAGCAGCTCTGGGTGTACCAGGCTCCCGTTAAGGCCTTTCAACTTGGGCTCAATCCCTTCAGCTGCTGCTGACCTGATTCAGACCAACAATGAGCCTCCTTCTCAGCCCCCCCCCCCCTCCTGTCCGCAGGTGACCTCGCGTGGTCGGCGACGTGCTGGACGGGCCCGCAGAGAGACTGAGGCGGTCCAGCTGGGGCCGCGGCCCCCCCGGCCCCCCCCGGGTCAGTCCCTGACCAGTGAATGTGAGACCCACGGCAGCGCTGAATCGTTCTGCACTGTGATTGGACGGCTCCACGTGTCAGCTGGCACAGTGGCCCAGGAGCGAGCTGTCGCCTTTACACTCTATGCAACTGCTGCACACACACACACACACACACACACACACACACACACACACACACACACACACACATACACACACACACCATGTCACTCTAGTTCTGTTATAAAAGTTTCAATGGGAAAATATAGAAGAGAAAACACGACTAAAGACTTTGTGGAGACGGTTGGGTGTGTGTGAGTCTGTGTGTGTGTGTGAGTGTGTGTGTGTGTGTGTGAGTGTGTGTGTGTGCATGTGTGTGTGAGTCAGATTTGACCATACAGCTACACCTGTTGTCTCATTCCCGCTGGTGTGCGCGTTAGATCAGCAGGAAGCGGCGGAGCAGCGCGGTCGGCGTGCGCGCCGCCTTCACGTGCGCGATCCAGGCCTCCTCAGTCGGGCTGCGGTGACACATCTTTCGGGCGAGACGTGACAAATACGCCGGCTTCAAACGCCGTCTTAATTTCCTGTCCTCAGCATTAACAACACACACACACACACACACTCAATAAAGCCAGTAATATCAGGCTAATTCATTTTATATTAATTTTTGGAAAGTGGCAAATTTTTTTATTACGACTGATAATCTATGCAAATCTCTTAAATATGACTTTAAACAATCGTCGTCTGCAGCCTCTTTTGCGATTGATTCAAGGGAGACTTATCTTGGCCTAATTTAGAAAATGTATTCTTTTGATAATCGTGCACAT